>JAQQSK010007979.1:0-13720 GCA_028658325.1 Potorous gilbertii | reverse complement strand
CTAAAAATGAACAGAAATCAATAAGTCATTTAAAAATGTTACATGCATGATGATTGTGATTTGTTAGGTTATATCATACCTTTTTTGAGTCCATTAAGGCAAGCTAAAAAAAGATTTTCATAAAGTTAAACTCAATAGATAGTTTCTTCAGATCGCATACTCTTGAAATCAAACATATTTCAAATTCAAATACAGCACAATACATTTTCTCCTTCCTTTAATGTGCATGCAATGACAGATTGTTAACAAAGAGTGGAGGTAGTCAGTGAAATTCAATATTATCAGTAAAACATTTTTTTCCTAAAACCAGATAATGATACATTGACTATTATGGTCTTTAATCTTTATGAACCATACATAATCAAAACGGTTTGGAAACACATATTTAATTATTTATAGTATATATGTCTATCATTTATCTCAACTGACCCATAAATTTAATCCAGTGTATCAGTTACTTAGTTATTCAGGTAGATATCAACACACACACACACACACACAGCACATACGTTACAGTATATAAGATATCAAGAATATATACATATTTAAAATTAACTAGGGGTGATTCTAAGGTGTTTTTAATTCTCTACCAGCTAAGGAACATGAATTTTGTGGCTTGTTTATAGTTTAATAGAAACTCGTATAGGTGTAAGGAAAATAATCTTTATTGGAGGATATGGGGACCATAGTCAATAATAAGACCAACCCATCCCTAAGGAATCGACAAAGTTTTAGGGTAACTTTAAAAGAAATATATGAAACAAGACCTAATAAAAGTCTACATCATATATCTCTTGGATTTTTGTTGTTGCTGAGTCATTTCAGTCATGTCCCACTCTTCATGACCCTGTCTGGGGTTATCTTGGCAGAAATACTGGAGTGGTTTGCCATTTCCTTCTCCAGCTCATTTTACAGATGAGGAACTGAGGCAAGGAGGGTTAAGTGACTTGCCCAGGGTCACACAACTAGGAAGTGTCTGAGGCCAGATTTGAACTCAGGAAGAAGAGTCTTTCTGACTCCAGGCCTGACATTCTATCACTGCACCACCAAACCCCCCTATTTGTTAGATATCAGTTAGAAATACCACTGAGAAACCTAATTTGAATACATTTTACAGTGTATCATTAGATGATGAGACCAAAGAAATAGAAAATGGTTAGAAGGAAGGAATGCTAGTGATGACTAGAAAATGTCTTGAACCCCTGGGTTTAAGGGCAGCAAAAAAGGATGTAAAAATGTGTAGCTGACACTCAAAGGAATCTCAAAAGACTTAAGTGTTACCTAAAAGGACACTGAACTCTGAGTAACTGAAAATCCAATAATATTTCCCTCTCTAACCCAGCAGAGAGTCAAGGGACTATGAGAGCAGATCGTTAGCAGACTGTCACTATCTCTGTTGCTTTTGCTTAAAAAGGGGTTTCTTTGTTATGAAGTATGGTTCACCACGCTATGCTATCCACTTCCAGGCACAGAGGTGAGGGTCTTAAGAGTGCAGAGTGAGACTCAGACGTTTTGAAACATGGCCAAAATGGAGATTTGTTACAAGGGCTCTCTATATTAACGGTTATAAGGGTTTTGTTTTCCTTTTTATTTTTCCAATGGAGGGGGAAGGTGGGAAGGAAAGAAAGGAGATCTGTTAGCTGAAAAACAGATAAGAAGGGAGGGTTCAATTAGGGGGTGGTAGTAGGTAGTATATTCAGGAATAATTATGATATTTCATATATATACATATACACATATATGTATATATACACATACACATATATGTATATATACACATACACACAAAAGTCAGAAATTGAAGGTTTTTTAATGCTATGAAGTGTTACACAATCTCCTCCATAATAATTATCCGTATTTTCTAAACATCCATTAAGTTCATGGTACTGTTCTAGAAACATCTGTAGGACACAGAGAAGACATATTCCTTGGGTTCTAATCCCAGTTCTTCCACTAAACAGCCATTTAACCTTAGTGGCGGAGTTGGGACTAGAACCCAAGGCTCCTGACTCTCCAGTCCAGTATACCATGGTACCTCCCTACTACATCTATGTGTATATACATATATTGAATAATTTATATAATGTTATATATGTGAACATAAAAATATACAAAGAATTCATATACATTAATGTAAACTGGAAGTGATTCAAGATTCTGTTTCATTAAGGTGATTATTTTCCAAGTCATTATATAGTCTGTTCTGAAATTTACTGGGCCTACAAACTAAAAACAGGAGAGATGTCATTTCCTTTTGGCTGTAAAAATCATGGTAACAATGAGAGGAAAGTTATATTTGTTTACTGTTATTTCCTTCAGAGCCTGGGTAAACTATTCTGTCTTCTGTCTGGACTTGATTTTGTGTCCCTTCATCTACAACCAAAATGAAAGGCAACCAAATAGTCACCTTTTTTGTTCACTGAATGATGGAAGAAAGAAAGGAAAAGCTCAGAATCTTTCTTATCCATCTTTCTATTTATACAGATTTAATCAGGTAAATGACCACAACAAATAGATTGAGGAGTTAATTTTACAAGCAATCTTGAAAAAATTCGATCTGATCCAGTAGATGTTTATTGCGCACCTAATGTGTGGCAGTGATCACAAATGTTTCTGGTTCACTACTCTTTGCCCTAACTGGTAAAATTAATACAATTGAGATCCTTCTTCCTAATTAAACAGACTAGCTACAGGAACCCAGAAGGTCAATTCTTTCAGCAAATCTTTATAGTAATTTTATGGAATCAGTCAGAGCTCCAGAGATCTATTCAGCATCAAACTATCCTTTCATTTACACTCCTCATGAACACACTTAGTGGAGTTACTTTCAAAGGAAAGAAGGTCATATTAGCAAGCTGTTAGAGAGCGATCACAACTGGAAAAAGTAGGTTTTTCTTAAAATCTATTGGATTAGGGAAATCTAGTCTTTTCTAAGTGATACTATAGGGGGATCTTTTATATGGGACTTTTTGATAATTCCTCATCTATGACTTTTGCGAGATTTAATGTCCCCTGTACCTTTCATAGTCTAAATAATAGCCAATGAAGTTTGGATGTTAGGTAAAATAAAATGTTCACGTATTATGAACCAACCTCAGAACAGGTTTTTCTTTATTTATTTTCATGAAGAGGCACAAAGCATTTTTATTGAAGGCTAGAGGATAGAGTCAAGTCAGTATGATGAACAACTGGCTTATAAGTATAAGAGTCTACAAAATATGTACAAAAATACAATTTTTCTTCATGTAAATTCAAGTCACATTAGTGACTCTCTGAGTGCAATCTAGTAAGCAGTAGGGTTATGGTACTGATGTAGATAGCATTGTATCCAGACCTCCAATACAGAAAAGAGTATAGCAGTTGGAGTTCTATTTGAGCATAATCTGTGCTCCTGTTAAGGCAACACATACCCAAATGACTACTGAATAGAAAGGGTACCTTGTTAATGGAGAAGTGTACATGATGTTGAAGTTTGTAAATTCATTCTGCAGCATAGCAGATTGTTTGACGTGGCCCTTAGTCCCTGGAAAGTTTTATGTTTCCGAATTAGTGGTGGCTCAAAGTCCCCATCTTTGCTTTCCATACCAGGGGCAGGAATAAGGAATTTCAGAATGCCATTACTGGTGAGGGTTGGGGGAGAGAGGTAGGGTAGCACTAAAAGCAAATGGTAGCTCTGGCCTTCCTACGTTTGCTATTGAGGAAAACGCATCTCTTCAGCCTGAACTATCCAGAGTGCCACCCACATTGATCACATTTACTGAACTGGGAACTTTCCCTTTTCATGTTGTCCAGATATAGTCAGTGTAGGCTACTCTAGTTCAAATAGTTTTATACGAATTTGGAGCCATGATTGTCGCTGTTCAATTGTTTTTCAATTGTGTCTGACTCTTTGTGACCCTTTTGTGGTCTTCATGGCAAAGATACTGGAGCGGTTGGCTATTTCCTTCTCCAACTCATTTTACAGATAAGGAAACTGAGGCAAACAGGGTTAAGTGACCTGTACAGGATCACATAGTGTCAGAGTTTGGATTTGAACTCAGGTCTTCCTAACTCCAGGCCTGAAGTCATGGTAATTATTTGTTAAAATAAGGTTGATTTTTCTAATACTGAACTATAATCTACTTGATCTGTTTTTTCTAGTGTATAAGAATTTTAGAAACCAAGTAATGGTTGGCTATAGGATAACATATTGTAATTAGTGGCAATATAAAAGATTCATGTGCATGAGGCATGATGATGAAGGTCAGGAACTTCTAGAGCATAGGTACAGATAAATCAAATGATGGTTTTGAGGTAGGAGCTTCATTTGTTTTGGGTAATAAGCATACCTTTCTTAGATTCTCATTACAAAGAATTTCCTGTCCTTTTTATATACAACCTAACAGTGGAAGAGTGAGTGTGCCTGGGGCTTGGGGAGAAGGAGGGAGGGCATGGAGCAGGGGTGAAAGGGGGAGGAAAGCAGAGAGACTTGCTGGGATGAATACAGAAAAGTATTTATACTAATTGACCTAGTGAGTAACTGACAAGACCATTGGGAGAAACTACTGATCACAGCCTTTGCTATCTTAAGTGGAAGGTCACACTACCTCTCTTTTTGTTAGGACAGATTTGAGCATCCCCAGCCCCATTTCCTCTATAGGTAGCCAAAAGTGAGTAAGAGCAAGCCTTTCTCCAAATGAATAAACCTGAGGAAGGACAGAAAACTGGACACAGAAAATGACACTCAAAATTCCTTCACTGCTTTTCCTCACTCCTTTACTTTCACATATTTTAACTTCACTGTTTTCTAATGACAATAACTTCAGATTTCTAAACTGTTACCACATCTACAAAATGCGAATTTTCCATTGGTTTGTGCTGGCTTATATAAGAGATGGAATGTGACTCGGAGGTATTTTAGGTCAGCCTTTCACGGGATGAGATGAATTCCAAAGTGAGTCTCAGAGAAGAGTAGAGAACAAGGGACTGTGAAGAGACATCTGAAGAGAAAGGAGGGGTTCCTCTGGCTCCCTGTACCCATGATGGATGCTCCCATGGCCTACTGCACATCCCAAACCTGAGTCCCTATCATCTAGCTCTAGAAGGTATCCAGAGCCTAGTGCTCAAGGACCTGAGACAATTGAAGGCTTGTGAACCCTTAGAGACATTATCTGGAGAAATTGCTTTAATGCATGACTTTTAGGATTTGATATAAAAATATAATAAAAGTGATATTTTTCAGATACACTTTTGAGCTAGCCAAAGTGCTCATTTTAAAGAAATCCACAGCATTCAGATATTTCACGCCTTTCAATGTTCAATCTGTTCCTCAATGGTAATAGCTTTTGAAAAGATACAATAGATTGAAAATAAACTCCCACTAAAGCCATTCTCAGACAAGAGTATGAAGGCCAATTTTTTGAGCTGAGGGTCATAACAAATGCTTTTTAAAAAAATTCATGTTCTTTTACTATCAAACTTAGAAAACTGACGAGAACTTGAAATAAATGTATCTGAACAGGGAGATTTTTGATCTGTCCACTACTAAAACATGTTAAATTTCTGTCTGCATACTCTTGCAATTTAACAAGATTCTCTGCCTTAACCAACAATTACTCCAGAATTTCTTCATGTAATAAAATATCTCAAACATACCTAGACCTGCGCATGCCATTTCACTTAAAATACATGTTTCAGAGACATGATCTTGAAACTAAACAACTTTGGAAATGTGTGCCTATTCCTTTTGCAACTGACTACATGTGATCTCGCAGCAGCTAATTAAATAGCTGCTGTGATAAGGGGAAAGGAGATGACAAGTAAAATCTCCTTGTAGCAAAAGTGGACACAATTATAATAGAAAGTTTTTACTAACTCACTTGAGGCTTTTCTTTCATTAATAGAATTTGATTGTTTATGTTCCATTATGTATTTTTCCTTATAAGTTAATGTGGATTACAAACTCTGTAATCTATGGATTTCATAGACTGGACTTCAAATAGTGTTTCTCCTTTCCATAATAAAGTCATTCCCAAACAAGGTCCTCTCAAACCATAAAAATTCCATCAGGTTGAACATTCCTATAAATTTCATTCCACTCAAATTTTGTATAAAATCTTGATATGTTTTAAATTTACCAATTCAGCTAAACTAAATTCTGAAAGCAATGACCAGTTTTCTCTTCGGACATATTATCCAATGAAGGGCTGCTGGCTAGACAATACTTAAATACTATAAACCGGTTTTTTTCTGTGCATGTTTCTAAAACACATAAGCATGTATTCATATAAAATGAATTGAAATGCAGAAGCAAGATAGAAGGTGTATTGTGCAAAGTCAAAGGTATATGCCTCTGAGAATGCCAACAGTATTCAATAATGTTCTTTATGGATGTGGTTCTTATACTGTGTATGTATTTTTCGAAGATTTAATCATGTGTTCTCAAATGGCTAGGACTGTTTTACTGAGGATACTCAGTTGATCACAAAGACAGTTAGTAATGTGAGAGATGATCAATATCTTCAATTCAAAAAGGCACTGCATCTAAGCCTCTGCCAGTGTTGACAGTGAACAGAGGTCATGGTACAGCAGAAAAGAGACTGAATGACTGAGACTGCTGATAAACTCTACAATTCACCATCTGAAGAAGCAATGTGATCGTGAACCCACAGGAAAACACATCTTTAAAATACTTCAGGATGATCTGGGGACCATGAGAGAATCTTGGAACATTAAGTCAAAGGTTAAAAGGAAGTTGGAATGCCTGCTTAGGTCTTGTCCATTATAAAGAGAATGATACAGAACTAAGGTCTGATATCCAGAGATAAATTTAAGTCCATACTTCAATGGTCAATAGATCACAATTGTTGGATGGAAAGCTGTTTATGGAGTGGAGAAATCAATAAGAAAGACAAGTCCTATGTGGCTTAAATCCATTAGGGATCTACTAAAGATAAACCAATCCTCTTAAAGGATATAGAGTTAGAATATTTTAAATCAGCGAAGAACAAATCATAAAAAACAGTGCTATGAGCATGAAAAGGAAATAAAAAGTAGAAGCATGCTATTTCAAACTGAATTAAATACAAGCGTATATGCACAGGAAGAGGAGGGGGAGTACAAAGGACTATTTAATCACTCTGACAGATTAACTGACTGCAAAGGCAAGTTAAAAGGTTTTCTTGAATAAAAACAAATGACTCCTAGCTTAGAAATCATCTGTACTTTCTGACTGGGAGGTCTAGGAAATCCAGATAATGGCTCTTGTGGATGCTTGGAATATAAATATCACATTTGATATATTTGTACCAGGAGAATATGCCACCAGGAGCTACAATAGATTTCAGACAGGTTCTGTCCATAATAAAGAGAGAGGAAAAAAAACCTTCCACTTAGACTCTGTCTGGCTCTGTAATCATCTGTATATCTTGGAACAAGGCTCGCCATAGAAACATCTGTATCTGCACATCTGTAATATGAGAATCAGACACTTGCTAAGTTCCAGAAAGTTGTTTAAGATATTAAGCAAATTAACTGAAACATTTTAGACAAGCCTTGACAAGGGCTACCTGGAAAGGTGACCTTGAGAGAATTCGAGGCCTGCCCAAGAAATCTCTGGTTCCCCACACATAGCAAGTTTCTAAATTCTGCTCTCTCAAGCTCATTGCCCTCCGATGCATCATCATGACACCAAGATGTGTAAGAGGAGACAACTGGGATATTCTATGATTTTAAAGTTAAATCCCAGAATCCCTAAGGAGCACTGGGCCTTACTTAATCCTATGCCCATTCCAGGACTACTCAAAGCATGGAAACTCACAATATTCATTTATAGTCACCTCTCACAGAAAACCTCTCATGAATTATGAGACTCTTAGATGTAGGCTTCACTATGAGTCTGAGGTATTTTTTTGTTTGTTTGTGGAAAATAGCACATCGAAGGCATTTGGAAAGGCACCTCTACACAATACAATGGAATACTAATTGCTTGCATTTACATAGCTCTTTGGGATTCCCTTCTACTTTCACATCCTTTCTTTCATTGAAGCCTTCCCCAGGCTGGGCAGGGATTGTGGAGCAAGGGGAAACTCCAGGATGCTACAGTGATTTAGCAGAGATGCTACTGAGTGTCAATGACTGAGGCAGGACTCAGCCACACGTCTTACATATCAGCTCAGGATTCTTTCTATTGCAACAGGCTGGTAAAATGTCATGCTCAAGAGGCCCAACATAACTTCCCCAAAGACATCCAGCACAGAAAATAAAAAGGAATCATCAGCTTTCACCATGTGGGAGCTCCGTGTCTATTCCCACAATGGACATACTACAGGAGTCACAGTCTGCTTGGTAGTTTTAGTTTATAAATGAGGTAATAGATGTAAAGTGCGCTGGGAACTTTAAAGTATAATCAGTCAGTTAAAGGTAAAGGTGGCTCACAGGTTTCTCCTTGATAAGGCAAATAAGGATTTGGAAAAGTAGCATAAAGTATACTACGAAACACTCTATGACGACAAAAGGAAATGGACCAGCCCTGCAGTGAGATACATGACTAACCAATGGAGAGCCTAGGGATGTGTGCCACTGGTACTATACTAGCAATGTCAAGCGATCTAGCGGAAGGCCCCCAGCCCTCTGTAGAGGGTATCTCAGAGGACATGGACAATGGGATAGCAGGCTGACACATAGATGAAGTCACGGAGCATTCCAGGTAGTCTCGGCATGCCTGCATGTGACATTATTCCTTAGGACTCTGCCAGTGGTCAGTTTATATACAACGTGGCATTGTGACCAAAGACCAATTTGGCTTCGGGTTCCATCTCAGATACTTACTAGTATGACCCCTGGCAGGTCACTTAACTACTCTCAGCCACAGTTTCCTCATCTGTTTAAACGGGTAATAATGCACCTAATTCATAGAGTTCATATTCATATAAAGATAAAAACGAAATTCTGTTGGTAAAGTGTTCAGGTGCTAAACAAATGGGAGCAGTTATAAGGAAGGGAAAATTCAGCAATAAATCCATTATCTCAGCCCTCTGGGACTTAGAGGCACTGGGGAGATCCCTGTCCAACCTCTCTGTTTTACAAACGAGGAGACTGAGATCCTGGGGCGTGAAGTGCTTAGTTGAAAGAGTCCTCCCTGCTGCTTTTGGGGAATGAATAGGTAGAAATAGACCTGACAGGTACAAGATGTCATGGTACCCCTGAAAGGGCCACCCACACTGGCAGCATCTCAGACCTGTTAGTGTACTGAGTTAGGATGGATTCTGAGGGAACAGAACCAGAGGGCTCAACGACTTTTAAAGTAGTGTCCTTGCTTTTGTACACATAGACTGTAATGTAACTTTCTGTGGGATTCACAAAAACAATTGTTGAAAATATCATTTTTCACTATCATATTTGAGTTATAAAAAAAGAGGGATTTTTTTTCAAAGAAAAGTAAGGAAAAATGAATGTCTATTTAAATTTCTGACCTTGAGATGGTAAGAATAGATTATACACAGGAACAGACTGGAGCCATGGCTAGCTAACTGTATGGATATACATACATATCATATTTATATGATCATATTTTTTTCAAGTTTGTATTTCAGTATTTAGGGACAGCTCATTTCTTTATTGAAATTCCTATCTAGTACCAATGAATGCTCCTAGGGTCCTCTATTTTGAACATTAACTGTCAGCCAATATAAACTTTTGTTGTCTGTTTTATAGCTTGTTTTAATAATACTAGATGCTATAAAGTTGCAAAATCATTCCATTTTCAGATTAGTTCATTACATTCCACTCTTCAGGTCCCTTTCTCCTCCCGCTCAAATCCTGGCACTGACTAATACAAAGTGGCTCGCTGGGTCATGGATTTCAGGAAAATACTAATCCAAATTCATTTCGGACAAAATGTGGCTTTCCAGTCATACCATTCTCTTCTGTTCTTTCTTGGAGAACAACTGAACTGGTCAAGTCTCTGTGATTTGCCCAGTTTGGGGACCTCTTCCTTAGCCCTCCCCAGTTTACCTAGGGATCAGACCTGTTCTAGTCATTATGACCTTGGTCAGATTTTCATCTCCATGAGTGAATGACTCTACCTTAACTACCTTTCTGTGCTCTGAAGGTCAGAGACACCTAAGGCATGTCTAGTCAGTTGCTGATGGGGAGCATTACTTTCTGGCCCTTTTCATCCTGACTCTAAACTCCTCTTGGCAAAACTAATATCCCTGATTTCCTTTAGGACATCACTGTGGACAATCCCGTACTGGCCCAACATCTGCAGTGAGAAACTCCCAGAGTCATTTCTGGCACATTGCTACTTTTTTTCATTCCTCCTATGTCTTCTGCACAGCATCCCTAACTCTCTCTCTTCCATGCCAGCTCATCTTCCCTACTCAAGCTTGGTCATCTTTGGCTCTGACTATTCAATCAAACGCACACTGGATGCGTTAGAAGTCATAAAGAAGGGTAAGCTTCTTTCTCTCTGAGTTTCTAATCCAAGTAGGGAGAAAAAATCTGGACATGAAAAGATACAAAGACAAGATAGGAATTACTAAATGTCTAATGATTAGTACAGACAATAAGGGTCAGAGTCAGATTTCCCGAGCTTCATACCCAGCTCCCTCCAAGGACAAATATAATAGACATTCATCAAGTACTTTATGGCACAATAAATTCTATTTTCAGGCAGGCAGGTACCTTTTAGATCATGTAGGGTCCAATCCCTCCACTTGACACACAAGGAAGCAATGGTCCTGAGAGGCGAAGTGATAAGAAGTGATGCACCCACACTTGCACAACTATTGTGGGAGAGTTTGGGGGAGGGGTTAGGAAGCAAACATTTTTAAGCACCTACTATATGGCAGGCACTGTGCTTAGCACTTTTACAAATGTCTCATTTGATCCTCAGGGACAATCCAGTGAGGTAGGTGAAATTACTATTCCCATTTTACAGATGAGGACATTGAGAGAAACAGAGGGTAAATGACTTGCCCAGGGTCACACAGGTAGTAAATACCTGAGGCCAGATTCGAAATTCAGAGGTTGAACTGACTCAAGGCCTACTGTTCTGTGCACTGTGGCATCTCTGCCTTCCATCCCACTCTACACCCATCACCCACCCCAGTGGTGGCAGAGCTGAAGTTCAGTTTGAGTCTCAGAAATCCCGACCACTGCTTTTTCTACCCCCCACCATTGTATTTACAAAGCACTTTATATATGTCAATGTTCTTCATATCAGTTCCAGGAGACAGATAAGGCAAGCTGAATTAGTCCCATTTCACAGACAAGGAAAGTGGAGCTCAAAGGATTTGTTTAAAGTCACACAGGTAACAAATAGTTGTCGTGGGACTCCAACCCAAGTCTTCTGAGTTCACATCCAGGGTCTCTCTCAGGAACCTTTGGCCAAATGTTCTTTCCACACCTTCCAAGTACACCACTATGTGAGTGGCTAGGAGGGGTGGGAGAAGGTGGGGGCTTGTTCTCATGGTCCTACCTGAACAGTGTCCTTCTGGCACTTTCTGGAGAACCAGGAACTGTTGAGGTCTGCGGGCGTGCCATCATGACAAAGACACGCATACTGACCTCAAGATTCCGGATACTCAGGTAAGTCACTCAGCGTGTTTCGGCCCACTTCAGCCCCTGCATGTGAAGCTCCAGGAGTACCTTGCAGGCCACCCCTTCACTTGAAGCCCTAGAGCAACTTCAAGTTAGTTCAGTTCAGCAAATATTTATGTGTCCATCACTTGGCTAGATGATGTGGAAGACATGGTCTCTACTTTGGAGAAGCTACAATTAAGCTGTCAAACAAAAAAAGAGTGGTATTACATAATAAAGTGCTAAAATGAGTGAGCAAGATAAGAAAGGGGACCACTGTGAACTGGGGTAATTGTGAAGATTGGAGATGGCCTTAAGGTGGAAAAGTGAAAAGAAGATATTCCGGGCATGGGGAGTACAGAGTAAGAAAAAAGGCTCTGAGAACTATGTATTTGGGGAGTGATGAGGAGACTAGCTTTGTTGGAATACAAGGTTCCCATTGGATAGTTGTAAACCCCTGCATTAAGTCATAGTGGAAGAGAAGGTGAGAAACAGGTTGGGAGCAGATTCTAATGGTTCTATGAAAACATGCTGGCCACTAAATTATCCTGCAGACCAGGAGAGGTCATGAAAAGTTGCCTCATAATGTGGTAGCAAAAGAAAAGCAGCATTTGGAGAGTATTAATTAGGTGGCTGGGTATAGAGAGAAATTGGAAAGGTGAGAGCCCAGAAACAGGCAAGCCAATTAGCAAACTACTAAAATAATCGAAGTGTGGGGTGACAGATGAAGATGTCAATCAATGCATTTGAGAAAGCAGGAATGGATAAGGTCCGAGAGATTGTAAAGAAGGCACTTTTCAGTGACTGCCAGGGAAAGAAGAAGAAGGAAAAGCAGCTTGATAACTGGATAGATAGTGGTGCAATTGACAAAAATAGGGCAAGGTGAGGATGGGATTCATTTTTGAGGAGAACACAATGGGTCGAGTTAGGGACACGGGCAATTGGAGGCGATGCTGGGCCATCACACAGATAAATCTGGAATTCAGGTAAGAGACTGCGGCTGCAGACAGAGATTGGAGATGCATCTATCTGCAGAGGGAATGAAGTCATGAAAATGAATGAAACCACAGTGGACAAAAAGCAATCAAAACAACAACATACACAATGACTATGAAATAAATCGAATAAAGAAAGCCAAAAAGGGTAACAAAATTCAAGTCAAACACAAAGGACAATGTTGGCACCATATCATCACAGTCAAAACACACATCTTTCCTTTATGAAAAAATCAGACTACAAAAGTTCAAAGTGATGTACTATCAGTTATAATCCCTCTATTCTGGGCTTTTACCTTACTGGTATAGGGGAATATATTCTGGGGGAGGGGAGATGTTTGGCCTTTTGTAGAGAAATGCTGGTTATGTTAAAACAAAATGTATCAATAAAATGCTTTGAATTTTAAAAAAGTATGAATTGGTTAGAATATTTACCAGTTCCCAAGATCACATAGCTTTTTTAAAAAAATTGTATTCCTAGTAGTTTTATTTTCTACCTGTATTCCAGACATTTCAAGTGTACATTTATGAAATGCCTCCTGTGTGCCAGGCACTGTGCTAGGCCCTGGATTGCAAAGATAAAAACAAAAGCTCTTGCTCTCATGGAGCTTCCATTATAGCCATCAAGACAACATAAGCATATGTACAGTACAACAAAATTAATACCAGTCAGTTCAGGAAAGAAAGGAACTAGCCATTGTGAAGGTCAAGTAAGGCTTGGGAGGAAGAGAAGGGAAGAGAAATAATCACTTATGGAGGTTTCTAGAGGGCCTACAATGTGCCAGGCAAGGTACCGTGCTTTTTACAATTACAGTCCCATTTAATGTTACAACCGCCGTAAGGGGAAAGTGCAGCTATTTCCCTAGCTTTACAGTTAAGGACGCTGGGGCAACAAAGTTAAGTGATTTGCCCAGGGTCATACAGCTAATACGTACCTGAGGCCACATTTGAACTCTGGTCTTTCTGACTCCAGGGCCCGGTGTTCTGTGCCTGGCAAATAAGGCAGAACTTAGTCCGAGCCTTGCGGGAAGTAAGGTATTCCTTGAGGCAGGAGTATGGAGAACAGATAGAGTGGTGCATGTGGGGGTAACAAGACCGCTGAATCAAAGAAGCCCAGAATGAGGTCGGAAAGGGAGGGAGCTGCCAGGCTGCAAACAGAGAGG
>JAQQSK010007978.1:0-13721 GCA_028658325.1 Potorous gilbertii | reverse complement strand
AAATGCTGCTCCCCAGCCTCAGGGCTTTCAGCAGCAGGTGGGGCTGCTATTCAGGGTAAGATTAAATCAGGTTCTCAGGTGGGGGCAGGGCCGCCTCCCAGGCTCAGTTCCCTCAGGGGGTTTATGCAGAGACCTTCAGTAATAGATCTGAGGTCCTGCCTGCTCTGGGAGTCCCTAGCCGCCACTGCCTCTGCTGCTGCCTCCCGTGGGGGCCTGAGTTATGGAGACACCCCACTCCCCTCTCGGCCAGCCCAGAAGTCTCTTTCACTGACCTGTAGCACCTGTGGGTGGAGGGACCTTCGTGTCCACCGGAGATTCTGTCCCTGAAGCCTGCTCGGATCTGCTCCTCTTGGGGCCGCACAGCCAAGGTAGGGCTGGGTTCTGCTTTGGTTCCGTGCATGACGGACCCTTGGTGAGGGTTTTTCAGGTCTTTCTGGAACAGAAATCTCCTCCACTCTGTTGTTCTGTGGCTTCCACTGCTCCAGAATTTGTTAGGAGTTCTTCTTTACAGATATTTTATAGGCTGTGGTTTCGGAGCTAGCATATGTGTGTCTTTCTACTCCTCCATCTTGGCTCCTCCCAAATGAAGTTTTCTCAGATTCCAGTGGAACTGTGATTTTATCAGAACACAGAACACAGTGAGGAACTTTTCCCACTAATGCAGTTCGGCACCTGTGCTTAGTTTTACTAAAGTGCCTGGGCTCAGAGAGCCAGTGTGTATTGGAAGCAGCATTCGAATCCAGGTCTTCCAGATTCCAAGACCAACTCTCTAGCCTCTATGCCACTCTCCCTTTCTTCCCAAAATATGGACAGGAAATATATCAAAAGGAAAATATGTCTAGCTTATTATAGTTATATACTTGTAATAAAAAAAATTTAAAAGGTTTGTTTTAAGTAAATTCTTTACCTTCTATCTCTGGCTTATATGAACTAATCTGTGTATATGTTGGCTACCCTATCACATTGTAAATTCTATTTTTGCTTTTTCTCTATATTCCTAGAGCTTAGCATGGTGTTTAACACATAATAAACACTTAACAAATGCTTACTGGTTGATTAGTATTATTTAGCCGAAATGGTTAATGTCTCTTTTAAATTAATACTTTAAATATATACATTACAGCCAGGTCCTGATTATTTTAAGTGATGAATCCCCATGGACTGATTGCATTATTTGAACTTGCACTATTCAAAGTTATAATATATGTAAAGATGATAATTGGTTTTAGTCCTATGGAAATATGCAAAGAAAATTTGAATAATGAGATCACTTCCTGTGGTTCGTTATTTGCACTAACTGTCATGAGCACCTGCAGTCTCTTTTCCATATTTCTTTGCCTCCAACAAGAACCTGTTCAGTGTATACTTGGTCTAGTTTAGCTGCCCTTCTTGCTTTGTTTGGGGCTATTTCTATTTCTTCCTGGAACTAATTAGAGTATGTGATGTAAGAGGCCAAATCTGGGGATTTGAGGAAGAAGAATTTTTAATGGAAATCCTGACAGGTCTTTTCCATTTTTTATTTGCTTGTTGTCCGGTTTTCATCCTTAAATACCCTTGGACTTAATTGGGTCTGTTGACAAGCTTTTTCTCAACTTTTTTTTTTCTCCTGTTTCTTCTTATTTTATGAGGCAGTGCCGTGCATAATCTTTCCCTATCCTGCACTGTAAAATTTTACAAATGAGTTTACATTCCAAATTAGCATTGCCCTTGGCTGCTGTGTCTCTACACTTGGCAAGAAGATCAGCCATTGGCTGGCTGAGGTGGTTTCTGGGTTCTTTTGGTCTCCTCACTGTAGCAATTGTTTTAAATTGTTTAAACTGTTCTTTTATTCATTCTCCATCCCCTTTTGGAGGAGGGGGGAGGCATCAGTAGCTTGTTTATACTGGCCAGATTGGAGTTGTTTCAGCTGCATGATATAGCTTTTTATTTTGGTTCTTTTTCCTAATTGATATTGATTTTACTCTAACAACTTGACTGTCTGCTTGTACACAGACCGATCATTTGGTAATGCCTGCCACCTCAGCCACTAGCTGTTACCTGTCACAGTATACAGCTTCATTTTTATGTCGTGCTGTTTGGTGCTTGCTCAGGGCCTTCAGACTTTCTTCAAGAAACTATTCCTGGTCTATAGGCGTGAGCCTGCCAGCATTGACTAAGTTAGCGGGTTGACAAGCATGCTTGATTCAAATGGGAAAGTTATTTCAAAAGTGACTTGACAATCTGGTAGACAGGAACATAAACAGTGATTAAACTATTGGGGCCTGAGGGCGGTAGGGAGAGAGAGGAAGGAGTGGATTCCAATGGTCAGTTTTGATTGAAGGTGGCCACAGATTTGATATAAGTGGGTGAGAAAGAAGGATGAGTCAGAGATTCTTGTAAAGGTTCAATTCTGAGTGAGTGGGACATCAGAAAAGGGGAGAACATTTGAGGAAGAAGATACTTAGTTCAGTGGTGGGCAATCATTCGTTCATTCAAAAAGCATGTAAGTGCCTAATAGGGTCACTCCAAGATGCTGGGAGTAGAGAACTGAAGGCTCAAGCAGCCTCTGCCCTCAAGGAGAAGCGGCATGGGTAGGAGCGAGGAAGTACAAACCCACAGCCAGAGGAGTTTCTGGAGGAAACAGAGAGATCTAAGATAGGGGCCCCTGAAGATGAGCTGTGCAGGAGATGAGGGAAGTGGTCAGAGAGTGCATTCCAGGTGCCAAGGGATGGGCCAGAAACCTGGAGAGGCTGGGGCCACATGGTGAAGGGCCTTGTCTCCAAAGAAATTTTGAGAGTCAAAGTTCCAAGTACAATCAGTTTATTAGTTAGGCTAGCAGTAACCAATAACTCAAGTCAACGGCTTCTCTTGATGGCCAAAGACTAGGAGTGAGGGCTCACAGGGCCTTTTAAGCCTATCAAACCTTTATTATAGGGACCTCTCCCGGCAAAGGTGAGTCAGTCCCAATTGGGAGACATTTTCATGAGGCCATGGGTTAAGAGTTCTCAGCTCCTCCCTATTACTTACTTCATCGTTGGGTGCGGGAGCTGGGGGGGGCAGGAAGGTGGGGTGACCTTCAGATGTGGCTGATTATGCCTGCTCTGACACTTCAGGAATACTCATTATTCTGTGAGACCCAGAACGAAGTTAGGGTCCCACCTGGAAGGGGCCCAGCCCAAGCTGGCTAAAGAGCAAATGCCTTGTGGGCTGGGAGGGATCCTGATCAGGCCCTTTAGGAATTGCCTGCCCACCAGAAATGGGTTCTGACCAAATGAGGAAAAGGATGATTTTGGTTATTAAATAATAGAACACTGTTAATTTTCCTCAGCCTTAGAAGCCAAATGGAAAAGTTCATATTTTGTTCTGGAGACGAGGCAGCCCCCAGAGTTTCTTAGCCAGGTGCCGTCAGCCCTGCATTAGAGGATGGTCAATTTGGCAGCTGCCTGGACGTCTGGCCAGCTGATACTGGAACTCTGGGAAGAATTGGGGTCTGGAGATCCATAGAATTGAGAGCAATCTCAATGGGGAAAGAACTGATACCACTAGGGTGGGGGGGGGTTGTTGCAGGGAGGAGATTGGGACAAGGAAGCAAGGACAGATTCTTGGCAGGAAGGAGGAAGCTGAGAAAGTGTGGCCAGAGGGCAGACATGTCTTTGACTGCCATGTTACAAGATAGGCAGGCTTTCTCTAACACAGGCATTTTTAAGCCAATGAAAGATACATTTCAGCTTTTATCTCATGTCCTGCTTGCCAACTCTCTGCTTTGTAATCTGTAATAGGATACTATTTGTCTTACTCATAGAAGAATTGGTCACAGCTAGAGCTCCGTCGGATTGTAACACCTATTATTAGATTCACAATATGATGGCAGGTAAAATAGCACCCCCTGATTACAGTACCGGAAACATTACAGAGAAATGAAAAAGGCACCACCATATTATTTTCATACCTTATAAGAAGTTTCTTTAATCAGATTCAAAACTGAACTTCTCTCCCAACTACCCTCATCCTATTCCTTAATTAAGCATCTGTAAAATAAGGAGATTGGATTAGATATTCTCTAAACTGCCTTCCATTTTTAAATTCTACTAGCAATCAATCAACCAACTCGTATTTATTAAGCGCCTTCTATGTGTAGTACTAGGCATTGTGCTAGAGATTGGGGATAAAAAGACAAAAATGAAAAAAGTCTGCTCTCAACACAGTTACATCCTAATGTCTCGTCTGCCTTGTTTTATTTACACGTTGTTTCCCTCATAAGAATCTACACTTCTTGAGGGGAGGAATTGTTTCCCCTTTCTTTGAATCTTAGCTCTTTGAACAGTACCTGAGTACAGTACTAAGCATTTAATGTTTGTTTGTCCACTTACTGCTAAGGGTGTAGACAAGATTCCATAAAGGAGTAGATCCAAGGTGATCTTAGTGGGAATGGCATGAGTTGATCCTGCAGATGGTGGTTCTTGAATTTAGTCTGGAAAGAAGGCAGGATTGCAGGATGTGGAAATGAGGAGGGAGCACTACAAATACAATGGCTGGGAGGTGGGAGATGGAGCCAAGTAGACCGTGTAATTGTACCACAGAGTGAGGAGACTGGAAAGGGAGGAAGGGCTTTAAATACAAATGGAGGAGCCTATAGATTGTAGAAATAGTAGCAAGCCAGTGGTGAGGGTAGGGGGTGTCAAGGTTGGGCCTGGGCTTTAGGAAGATCACTTGTCAGCTGGGTGGAGTATAGATTGGATCAGGGAGAAACTAGTGGTAGGGAGACCAACCACAAGCTCCAGGTGATAGAGATGGTGGCTGTAGGAATGGAGAGAAAGGGATGGATACAAGAGATGCTGCTGAGAAATGCCAGGTCTGTCGACCACTTGTAGATATGAATGTGAGGAGTGGAGGGAGTAGTGGTGAGATCATGAGGAGCTGGGGATGACCCTGAGATGGTGACCCAGACGCTGAGAGGATGGGCTGCCCTAGACAGTCACAGGGAAATGCAGAAGGGGGTTGAGTTTGGGGGAAAGAAGATGAGTTCTGTTGGAGATGATGAGAAACCCGGTTTGAAATGTTCAGTAGGCAGTTGGTGATGCAAGAGTGGTGCTCTGAAGAAAGACTAGGGCTCTCATTGGCATAAAGATGGCGACTGAACCCATGGGAGAAGAGGACATCACCGTGGGAGAGGAGATCGATAAAAAGAAGGTCCAGGCAGTTGATTCCAACAAATACTTTCTTAGCAGTGTCTGCACCCCTTTAACTTAAATTCATTCATTATCTAACATTTAACAAACCTACTTTGTGCAGAGCCCTGTGTCAGGCACGGGGGGAACAGATAAAGTTGAGACAAAGATACCAACCTTGTCTACTCGTAGGACTTGGCATCTAGGAGAGTAGATAAGAAACTTATAGAACTATAATATGCATTGTTTCATGATTCACCAAGTTCGGTAAACATTCATTAAGGGGTATAGTTATATGCCAGGCTGTAAGCTAAGTGCTGGGGATACAAAGACAGAAATGAAACAATCCCTGTCCTCAAGGGGCTTCCGTCCTACAGGTAAATACTTTAGAAAGTTGTAAATCACAGTGTTGAATGAGCTCCTAGGGGGAAGATAACTGCTGAAAAGGGAGAATCCGTGGAGAAATTGGCATATGAGCAAGAGAAAGGGAGGAAATTCTAGGCACAGAGAATAGTTTGTGTAAAGGCATGACGTTAGGAAATTGCCAGACATATCTACACTGTGAGCTAGGGTGAGGGTGTTCGTCCAGTTTGGCTGGAGTGCAGAGGACCTAGATTGAGAATCAGTCTAAATAAGGCTGGAAAGGTAAGATGATGTCAGATTGTGGAGAGCTTTGAATGTCAGGAAAGAGGAGCCTGGACATTACCCAGTAGGCCAATAGGAGAGGAAACGCTAAACCTCACTTATAGCAGTAGCCTTTGGGTTTCCTCAGTTCTAAGATCTTCCTCCCTCAGTTATTTCTCTTAAAAAAAAAAAGGCTCCAAGAATAGTCACCCTTACAAACAGCGTTATCATGTTACTCCTCTGTTTAACCCCCCTCACTCTTCAGTGGCTTTCTTGCCTCTCCTCGTAAATCCCAACTCCTCAGCCTCCAGCCAAGAACCTCTCTCTACCAACTGGATTTACATTCCTCTCCAAACTGATCTGATCTCCAGCTCAGTCAATCTGGGCCTTTGCTCATTTTCTTTCCTCACCTGAAATGCCCTTTCTGGCAGGCTGCATCCTTGATTTCTGAATCATGTTCATCCCCTTATAAGTTACAGGTAACTCAGCTCCTTAAGAAAGTCTTCTGTAATAAATCCCATCCTATCATGATCCTTTGTTCCTTATTTCCACAGTGCTTCTGTATCTGATTTGTCCCAGATGATCATGGGATCATGTTATTTCCATCTCCAAAGCTAAGCTGTAAGCTATGCAAGGTTAGCACCTGCACCCTTTAATGCTTCTAGACCCCACCTTACAATCCTGTTCTGATATCTTGTTGTTCTGAGAAACTCCCCTGAGTTCCCAGCCTGATGATGCATCGCAGACTCGAGGCCCGTCCAGCCTCCTCCTTTTGTAAATGCAGGAGTCAAAACCCAAAATGATGCAGGGTCCAAGTGGCAAAGCTGGGATTTGAACCAATGACTTCTAGCTCCAAATTCATCATTCTTTCCCATTCTGGAAAATTGTAGACAGAGGAAACATTCCATCAGGTTCTTAACAAGCTAGGAAGGCTCTGAGAAGGCACTGGCTAGAGACTGTGTTTGACTTGTAATATGCATTGGAGACTTTTGTGAAGGTCTTTCAGTATGTTAGGGATATTGGTGAAATAGCCTGTCTACCTGCCATTCTTTGCCCAGCCCTTCCCTGTCTCGTTAGACATGTCCTGGCCCTTCAGCAATGGTGTCCAGTTCACTTCTTTCATACAGTGTTCTATAGACCATGTATAGTTACCAAGCATCTTTCCGTTGAAATTTGGGACACAGTGGATAGAGTGCTAGGTCTGCAGTCAGAAGCACCTGAGTTCAAAGTCTGGTCTCAGACACTTACTAACTGTGGGACCCTGGGCAAATTCATCTCTATTTGCCTTAGTTTCCTCATCTATAAAATGGGGGTGATCATAGCACCTACTTCCCAGGGTTGTTATAAGGATCAAATGAGAACATTGTAAAGTGTTTAGTATAGTGCCTGGCATGTAGTAAATTCTAGATGAATGTTAGCTATCTGTAATAGTTATTATCTACAATAGGCTGCCACATCCAGGCTACTGGTGTTGTCCAGCTGTTGTCAGTTTAAGATTCTGGAAGTTCCCCTGTAATGATCCTGCCTAGGCTGCTCTTCCTCTCCGTTTGGGGGCTGCCTCTTGGTTCATCAGCACCCAGTCTGGGCCATATCTAGAGAGCCTTTCTTTCCCTCCATTATTCAGAACGAAGAAGTGATAGTCATCAATAACAATCCTTTGTTTGGCATACACAATGTGTAAGGGAATTCACGTGGGATCAATACGGAATGATGGATAGCATGCATACACAATGGTGTGATGACTTGGGTTTCAGTGGGTAACCTTGTCCCCTTGACTCTTAAGTCTCGCCCTTCAGAGCCTCATGAGCCCTGCCTTCCACCAATCTCTTCTTCCTCCCCTAGTTGTGGCTCCTAGTTTCTCTGACTCCACCTCTCAGAGACCCATCTCTTTTCTTATCTAGTTGTATGGAGTTATTTGAATGCCCCAGCATTTAGATTGATGGGAAAGATTGCCGTGAGAAGTGATGACAAAGACAAATGATCCATATACAGATAATCATTCCTAGATTGGGCTTGCCTGGAATTTCAGTTCTCTTACAGGTGTGTGTCTAGTTAGAATAAATATCTCATTTTCTTCCTTTCTCTAGAAAATGAACTTTTTTCATCTAGTCTGATTACTTGATATGGATACATATTGACCCATTCATTCTCCTTCCTACTCCTCTGATGGACAGGTGTCTCTCTTCCTATCCTCCCATTTCTAATGTTTATGTTATCAGTGATAAAAATGACACTCAGAGAGAGATCTCCCCCACTCCTTGAACTGCAGTGTCAGACTCAGTAAGGTCATACTGATTCGAATGGATGTGGTGGTCTTTTATGATAACATCTGCCTGGTGTTTTCTTAAATTTTGTTTTGTTATAGCATGTGGGGAGTGTTGTAGCTGGACAGGCATATTTCCTTCGATGGTACTTTGCAGAAGTAGTGAGTTTGTGAGAGACAGAGAATATAGTGGTTTGAAAGATGAAGTGAGTTTGTGAGAGACAGAGAATATAGTGGTTTGAAAGGCAATCAGGAGAAACAGTGGCAGGGAGGTGGTGAAGGGAGAACGCTCAGCAGACAGTTACATGACCTTGTCTTACCTCACAACTACAGGGAGAAGACAAAGCCAAATCACCAGTGCATTTCCTCTAATCTTGGCATACGTGAGCCCAAGATGCAGAAGCACTGACCTCACAGAGCCATCCAACCTAAGAGTCAAAATGGACCTCAGAAGCCATCTCTTCTAGGGATTATTTACCCTTTTGTGTCATGAATCCCTCTAGGGCAGTCTGGTATAGCTTAGGGAGCCCTTCTGAGAAGATTTTTAAATGGATAAAGTAAAATACGTAGGATGCAAAAGAAACATCACAATGTTGAAAAAGAAAACATGAGGATGGACCCCAGGTGAAGAGCCCTTCACTTAGTCCAGTTGAACTTGACCAACTTTCCATCTTCAGCCTCCCCCCAAGTCCTCTTCCAAACCAGTGCTTAAAGATCTCCAGTGAGGGCAAAGTGGCCACTCCGGAGGGCATCATATTCCATATTGGGAAGTTTGCATTTCTGGGGGGCATTTCTCTCTCAATAAATCAATAAACATTTACTCAGTGTCTCAGACAAAGAGACATCCCAGCACCCAGAGAGAAAGTGACATTGGCCTATACCCATTGTCTCTGGTTCTGCCCTCTGGGGCCAGGTATCTGAGGCCCTGCAGCTGTCCCATTTCACTGAAGTCTTCTCTTGTTCCATCATTTGATCCCTCTTCTTTGCTCTGGCTTTCCTAAACTAGAATGAGCGTAGGACTTCAGAAGCAGCCTGATAAGGACTAGTAGATTGTAACAGCTGCTCAAGGTCAGGGACTCTCTTTGGTCTCTTTTAGTATCCTGTGCTAAGGCACAGGGTCTGGCACATAGTATCAGCTAAATAATGTTGATTGGTTGATGACTTGGCTTGTTCTTGACATAGCTTTTCTTCGTGCAACTTACCATTGTGGATATAAGTGCAGGTGTTGACTCAAGTTGAGCGTTCCCTAGAACTCCCAGATAGCTTTCACAGCAGCTGGGATCATAGCTACATATCCCTCAGCCTTGGTGGTCAAGCAAGTTTTTGGAACATATGTAGGACTCTTCATTTGGCCTCATTCAGTTTCATTTGATTAGTTTTAACCCAATGGTCTAGCCTGTTAAGATATATTTTTTATCCTGACTTTGCCATTTCATGCATTGAAATATTCATTCCATGTTGTGAGCTGGCTTATTTGAAAAGCTCATTTGCCCTTTGGGTCATGTCATGTACACTTGAGTATGCTACCTATACCTTCCTCAAAGTCATGGATATGTAATAGGAACCTGGCCAATGGAGTGCCCATCCACTAAGCATGCCCGGCATGCTTCCAGAGCTTGCTTCCAGAAAGGCATCATGGCATGTGATTGAATGACCCTGATTTGGAGCTAGTTACAGACATTCTCTAAGTCCAATTTGCTATCTACATAGTAAAGAGATGGATTGTTGATTGGCTGCTGAGCCAGAGCTGCATGAGTCTCTGTCGCTTGCCGTTTCTGGAAGCAAGGTCTTCCCAAGATCACCCACACTGGTCAGCTTTGCTCCTGCTCCTTCCCTCAGTGACCTCCATGTAGTTCATCCGAGTGGGCCCAGTGAGTCATCCTCAGTAAGGGCACCTCAGTTCTGCCTAACTCATTCTCACTGGTGACCATTTGGTTGTACCTACAATACAAAGATAATTTTCCTTAAAAGAGAAAACTAATACATCAGAGTAGAATAGCGCTGGCCCCTCATTGCTGTCATCTTATGCATTGTAAGCAGTTCTATTTATTCTCTGAGCCTTTTGTTGTTCTGTATTACTACTAAAACAAACAAAGCCCTTTTGGTTTCTTTAGCATTTGTAGCCACTCTTAGCTCCCATAGGATTGATGCAAGGTTCTATATTCATTCTGAGTTAGAAGACCTTAGAAACATGTCTTAGAAATCTGAATTTCCTGTGTATCCACATTGGCCTTTCCTGCACTCCCTCTTCATGCTCATCAGCATTATCAGCATCACTGTCTTCAGGATTTTATTCACGAGAGCTTCCCATCCCATTTGGGCCACCTTCCACTGACCACTTTGAAGTCTGCCTTGTCAGGATGAAGGGTGCACATCAGACTGTTCTCAGCTTTCCTGCCGTGTAGAACTGGGCAGTCCCTTGCCCCTCGAATTTCCTGTAGTCTTTACTTCATCATTAGGTTTTTTCTTGTTTTTTAGAATAAAGTTTAGAATAACTCTTCCTATTATTCTTTCATTTCTCTGAAAGACAAAATTATCATTTTGGCAGGTCACGGATCTATTAGTTTCTCTTCTTTTGGCAGGGAGGGAACACTAGCACATGTTTAGATAGTTGACCTCTCCTCTCACTACAATATTGCACTTCCATGCTGTTTTCCAAAATCTTCATCTACTGCCTCTTTTTGTCCAGGTGGTCTCTGTTACAGCTTTACAACCATCTTGTTTCTCCACTGATTCTCATCCAAATGCCCTCCACAATGTTTCTACCCTCAGAATCCTGAATTTGATTGTGTGTTCTTATATATATATATACTCTTAATATTCAACACTACTCCATTCCCTTTTATCTCTTCTGTTTCTTTTGAATGTGGTATCTTCTTCTAGAGCCAAATTCTCCTCATGAATCTCATCCTGCCAAGTTGTTGTGATATCTAAGAAGCCAAGTTGGCCTCTTTGCATGCAGATCTCTAGTGCTCTCTGTTCATTAGTCACGATTTGTGCTTTTGTGTACCAGTGTCTGAGGTCATGGGTTTTTTGGATGTATGGATATCGTCTCCTCAAATTATGGCATCTCCCTGCCTGAATGTGCCTGCAGTTCTCTGGTGTCTGATGCAACCATTTCACTACCCAAATCTGACTTTCTCTTCAGAATCTCCTGCCTTCGGGTAGTTCAGACTCTAGCTCGGCTGCTGTGAGAGCGGTGTCCGCTCATTTTTCTGGATTTCAGTATTCCTGCTTGTGAAGTTACGGGCTTCTCTGTATTCAAGAATAACTGGAATACCAGAGTGACAGGAGGCAGAAGTGAAAGGTGGTAATAACCATTTATATAATGATCTGAGAAATTAGATATGTTACTAAATGGGAGCGAATACTCCATTTAGGGCAATAGAATTATCCTTGTTATGGTAGGAAATAGAGCATAGCAGCTTTCATTTTCAAATCATAATTCCTGTTTGTCATTTTACAGATGCTGTGCCTGCTCTTTTGGAAAAAAGTCCATCTCTGCATACAAATTTGAGCGTGGGCAAAAGGCTAGACAGTTTTGGCATCAACCAACTTGATTTATCAGATCTTGCACTGGAAAACACCATGCAACAATCTCCAGAGTGTCATTCTCCTCAGAAAAATTGTGATGCCTTGGGAACTGTGCAAGGCCTCTGGTCACCAGGGAGAGAAGAAGTTGTCAGTACAAACATAAGAATGTCCAAGTCTGATCCTTTCTTCCATAGATCTCAGGATTTTTTCCGTAAACCCCAGGCTTCTGTCGAGACCCTCTATGTGTCTCCCTCCTTCAAAACCTTTGAACCTTTGAAGGAGAGTTTAATTAGCGAGGAGTACCCAGAAGCCACTCAGAGCCACTCCAAACAATTTTCTGAGACTAATATAAAACCTTTGCCAAATCTCAGCTCCAACAGTGTCAGAATGGATGGTATGGGCCTCAACCCTTGTGCAAGACATGGTAAGTCTAATTAACACAGATACACACACATATCCCTCTGCTCTTTCTCTCTCCTTTACTTTAGCCTTTCTCTGTAGCCCACATCAGCTTTCTTTCTTCCTTCTTCCTCCTTTTCTCTTAGTATGTACCTGCCATGGAGGGATTTTCATCTGAGAAATTGGCCCTTTGCACTCAGGTACTAAAACAGATTTATTGTGGGCTGCAAGCACCAAGGGGGAATGCATCACCACAGGTTGTGTGGAACAAATTAGGAAGAAATCAGTATTAAGAAGAGCTTTCTGTTAGACATTTTCTTAGATTCTATTAGCTATCAAAAAAGAATTGGTATTTTTGTGTGTATTTTTTCAAAGAATTACTATGTACAGATTGTATGAGAACAAATCTCTTCCTTTCTCTCTCTTCTTTCTAAAAAACCTAGAAGAAGGTAGCAGTATGGTCTGGACTAAATGACAGAGAGCCAGAGCCAGATTCCAGGCCCTCAGCTGTCCACTGTTTGTACTTTTCATTATATGATTATGTTTTATTCCTATAATTTAATTAGCTCCAGTACAGTTTGTTTGCTCATGTGGTTGTCTAAGTAGCAGTTTTGTTGATTTTTAGGTATAAATCAGGTGTAATAATGCTTACAGTTCATATTAATATAAAGCTTTTAAATGGCTTGAACATGCACCTTTGAAAGCAAATAGAAGGACGGAAAGTTGCTACATAGAGGAGGAAGAAATCCACAGATGAGGTGCGGCAAGGTCAGCCAATAGGAAAACCTGATCCATCACCCTTTGTGAGATGCCTGGCACTGAAGCCGAATAGTGGAGAAATGGGGGCCGAGTTTTGTGGACACTTTAGGTTTTCTGCTGCTGTAGAGACGTGAGGGCTGCCTGAGGAGCTCCAAGTAGGACTGGCCGGCAGATTTGGCAGTGGGCCTGGATTTGTTTCACAGAGATTGTGGAAAAGCAAAGGGAAATAATTTGGGGGTGGCTGTCAGCTTGGCCTATATTTGACTCTAGAAATCTAGGAGGAAAGGGTCCTTTAAAACGGATTAGAATAAACGTTTTCTATTATTGCATTCCTATTTTGTTTATCCAACAAGCACTTTTAAGGGCCTTTAACTGAATGTGGCAGATACTGTGCTAGTCCTAAGGTGATGAAGATAAAAAACTAAACAGTCCCTTTCTTTTCGGAATTCATTTGCAATAAGATATATATAAACCATGTGCAAAGAAATTTTCACGATGAGGGTGTCAGCAATGAATGGCACAGAGGAAGACTTCAGGAAAGGGGTGGCACTTGGTTCGATGGAGAGAGGAAGGAGGGCATGCTAGACATAGGGGACAGCCTGGATAAAGGCATGCAGATGGGAGATGGAATGTTGTGTAGGGAAGCCCTTGAATTACTGTGAGACTAACTGAAAATCCTCACAATGTCCTTGCGTTTTCTAACTCCACTTTTGTACCTTACGTATGGGTAAGTTAAGGCTTCTTAATCTATTTTGTGTCATGGATGCCTTTGGCAGTCTAGGGGAGCCTACAGACTCTGCTCAGAATCAGGTTTTGAAAAGCACACAATGAAATACATAGAAGTCTAGAGGAAACCAATTATATTGCAATAAAAATGCAAATTTTTTTCCCATCCAAGTTCATGGTCCCTCTGAAGTCTATCCCCAAATCCCTGTGGGATTAGAGTTAGGAGCCTATGTTAAGAAACTCTGATTACGGGAAAGGGAGAGAGGGGG
>JAQQSK010007977.1:0-13721 GCA_028658325.1 Potorous gilbertii | reverse complement strand
GAAAAATAAGTATTCAAGGAATCCACCAATCACCGCCTGAAAGAGATCCAAAAAGAGAAACTCCTAGGAACATTGTGGCCAAATTCCAGAGTTCCCAGGTCAAGGAGAAATATTACAAGCAGCTAGAAAGAAACAATTTCAGTATTGCGGAAATACAATCAGGACAACAAGCGATTGAAGAGCATGGAATACGATATTCCAGAAGTCAAAGGAACGAGTACTAAAACTAAGAATCACATACCCAGCAAAACAGAGTTTAATATGTCAGTGGGAAAACTGGTCTTTCAATGAAATCTAGGACTTTCAAGTATTCTTCATGAAAAGACCAGAACTGAAAAGGAAATTTGACTTTCGAACACAAGAATGATAAGTATGAAAAAGTAAACAGCCTATCCCTCAACATCCCCCTCTCTCCCCAAGATGGCATACAATTCTATATAGGATCTATATACACGTTGTTCTTATATGATCTAATGTTGAGCGAAAGCAGCAGAACCAGGAGAAATTTGTGCACAGAAATGACCACAGTCTGCGAGAGTTTTTCTGGTAGACTTGAATCCTCATAGCAATGCAAGAATATAAAAATAAAATTCCCAATGGTATTTTAAGGCAAGCTGCCTTCCACATCCAGAAAAAAAAAAAAACTATGGAATTCAATTGCAAAATGTAGCAGATCTCTTTTGTGTCAGTGTGTGTGTGTGTGTGTGTATTATATTTTGATTTGTTATATCATTACCCTCATTTATTTTACTTCTACACAGCACGATTACAGTGAAATGTATTGAAGAACAACGTGTAGGAGGAATCCCCCTCTGCTGTTTTCTTACCCTCAGGTGTTATGACACTATTTGTTTCCTCTACTTTTCTCACTGATTCAGGAATTTTCCGGGAAAATATTTTATGGTTCTTTCTAGGTCATTAAGGTGGGAGCAGAGAGTATTTCCCGATTACTCCATCATCCTGGCTCCTAGGAGTTCAAGTAGGTGACTTTCAGACGTTTAATTAAATGGGCTGAAAGTCTCAGGAGCTGCCGCAGCTGATATCTAGGATTCAGTGGCTGTCACTCACTTGGCTCTGTTGGTCTCTCGCCCTGGGCTACCTCTCCTTCTTTCAGCCTGCTGCGGCCTCAGATCTCCCTGGGGTCCTCCTGCTCTGCATCAATAGACGCACTGATCTTTGCGCTGTGGTCTCACCCCCATAGCACAGATCCTTCACATCGACCGTCCAGTCTGTCCTGGGCTGTGAATCTGCGCAGTCGGTCTCCTCTTGGATTTCGCATCTCCAAAATTTGGTCAGATTCTATTTTTGCAGGTATTTGACGGAGTTCATCTAAAGAGCTTAGGTAAGTCCTTGCTCTCCCTCCACCATCTTGGCTCCACCCCTTCATTTTTAAAGAACTCTTTTTTTCAGTGAGTTTTTGAACCTTTTTTTCCTTTTGGATTTTTCTGCTTTTTAAAAAGCACAAGTCTCTCTCACTGACCTGCAGCACCTGTGAGTCGAGGGATCTTCATGGCCACTCGAGGTTCTGTCCCTAAAGCCTGCTCCGATCTGCTTCTTTCAGGGCCACGTGGTCAGGTCAGGGCTGGGCTCTGCTCTGGGTCCCGTGTGTGATGGACCTTTGGGATTGGTTTTTCAGGACTCTCTGGAACTGAAATCTCCTCCATTCCATTGCTGTGTGGCTTCCACTGCTCCAGAATTTGTTGGGAGTTCCTTTTTACACGTAATTATGGGCCGTGGTTTCGGAGCTAGCATATGTGAATCTTTCTATTCTGCCATCTTGGCTGCTTCCCCCTGTTTTTTTTTTTAATAATCACTATCACATGGTAACAAGAGATCTCTAGATGTAGTCCAGGGAAGTTTGATGGAGGAAGTGAACTTGAATAGATGGAATGGACTTTAACATGTGTAAATAGAAGACAGTCATTATTGTTGCTGTAGGGCCATCAGCTCAACATATTGTTTACAAGGAATTCTTCTTCTAATATTTCATGATCTATCAATCTTTCCATTATTCTGTGTTCTATATTCTATGGCTCTTGGTGGGAAATAGATAGAATCTATATTCTGTGCATGTGGGAGAATATGTTCTCCCTAGGAATAGTAACCTAAGATATAAAAGAAAGGGAATCAAAGGATGGCATAAGTTGAACTGCTATCTGTATTTTATTCAAAAACATGACACGACCTTTCTTTCTATCCTGAAGGAGCCCTCCACTATTTTGGAAACTTCCTGTCTGACCTTGGTATTTTGATGGGATTAACCAGAGAGAAACATGCTTACCAGGATAAATCTTTGAGAACTCCACACACAAATAGGCTAAAGAGCTAAAGAGTTGTGACCGCAAGTTGAAGACATTCTTTCAACAGACATCCTGTACAAAATACCCAACCTAACAAATAAGTAAAGTGACAGAGTAATCTCAACTAATCTACCACCTGTATTGTTGTTCCAAGTCTATTTAAAAATGCTGTGATCTATGAATGAAACTCCCTTTGTTCTGAGGAAGTGCTATCCACTAGGCAATAGCTAGTTAGCTTATGTGAATTAACTATTTTATCTTATTTCTAGCGTCTTCCCTCTGTTAATGATTTTTTATTTATCCTGTGTATATATAGCTTGTTGGTATAACTTTGATATTTTTTTGTCTCCTCCATTAGATAGTAAATTCCTTGAGGGTAGGGACTATCTTTTACTTCTTTTTGTATTCTCAGCATTTAAAATAATGCCTAATACAATGTAGGTTTTAATAAGTGTATATAGACTAGTTGATTGCTCTTTTAGACTTGCCTCTTAAATTATTGACCACTAGTCAAAGGGACCAAGGTGGAAAGAAAAACTCTCCAGAAGGACTGTAGGACCTCTAGAAGGAAATTTTTCTCTGAAATTTAGTGCTTATCTTGTCATAATTACAGATAGTTTGATCAGTTTGCTCATTTTCATGGTTTGCTCTTTGATGCAGAGCTTTAGCTCTGCTTATCGGATTGTATTAGATTTTAAGACATATGGCCAGTCTTTACAGATTTGTTGTGAAGAGAACCTACAGGAATTACAGATCACTCTTTGATAAGTCCCATAAAAAACTTCCTGATTAAGCTGTGTGTCCTCATTGGTCAAAAGAAATTAGAACTCCCACCTCCCTTACTCCTGAAAGAAATTCATAGGGGTGGAGCCAAGACAGCAGCATAGAAAGATACACAAAGGCAGGCTCTCCCCACACAGCCCATAAAATACCTGGAGAGAGGGACTCTCAACAAATTTTGGAGCAGCCGAAGTGGAGAACAACCAGTTGGAAGAGATTTTTAGCTCAGGATGACATGAAAGGCCCACTGGAAACGTTTGTTGCACCAGGCAGAGCATAGCCCAGCCCAGGCTTGATTGCATGCCGTGACTCAAGAACAGCCCTCAGAGAGCAAAATCTGCAATCACAGAAGCAAAGAATCCCTAGTCCCAGAAGCGGGTCCATAGATCCCTCAACCTACAGGAGCCAAAGGCCAGTGGCAGGAAGGGAGAAGGGCCTTACCATAGCTCCGTCTTCAGGCAGTGGCCCACAGAGGGACAGCAGTTCTCATCTCAGCCCCTACAGCAACTATATCCATTGTTGGATCGTAAAACTCCTGAGAGCACTGAGGAGCTGAATATTACCTAAGTCCCATGTAGAGGCCCTGAGGGAGCTAGTCTTTGTCTCCCACTGAAGGCTGTCCCTGAACCAACATATTGACTGAATCCGAGCACCCCAATGCTGGCTTGGCAGAGCTGGAGGTCAGGTGGCTGTGGAGAGGTAACTACTAAGAATTTGGGCTCAAAAATCTCTCCTGCTCCCAGACCAGTGTACACCCTTGATTGTGCCACCTTGGAGGAATTGGGGTTTTACAGATTCCCAGAGTATGTGCTACTCTTGACAAGGGATCCAAAAATCAAGTAAGTGGTTTGGAAAATGCCCAAAAAGGGGGAAAAAAATAAGTTCATAGAAAGTTTCTTTGTGGAGGGAAAATATCTCATCCCATCCTTTCAGATGAGGAAGAATAATGCTTACTATCAGGGAAAGACATAGGTGTCAAGGCTTCTGTATCCCAAATATCCAAAAAAATATCCAGTGGTCTCAGGTCATGGAAGAGCTCACAAGGGACTTTGAAAATGAAGTAAGATAGGTGGAAGAAAAACTGGGAAGAGAAATGAGAGAGTTGCAAGAAAAGCATGAAAAGCAGGTCAACACCTTGCTAAAGGAGACCCAAAAAATATTGAAGAAAATAGCACCTTTAAAATAGGCTAACTCAACTGGCAAAAGAGGTTCAAAAAGCCAATGAGGAGAAGAATGCTTTCAAAAGCAGAATTAGCCAAATGGAAAAGGAGGTTCAAAAGCTCTTTGAAGAAAATACTTCTTTATAAATTATAATGGAACAGGTGGAGGCTAATGACTTTGTGAGAAATCAAGAAATCAAAAAACAAATCAAAAGAACGAACAAAATGGAAGGCATGTGAAATATCTCATTGGAAAAACAACTGACCTGGAAAATAGATCCAGGAGAGACAACTTAAAAATTGTGGGACTACCTGAAATCCATGACCAAAGAAAGGACCTAGTCATCATCTTTCATGAAATTATCAAGGAAAACTGCCCTGATACTCTGGAATCAGGGTGCAAAATAAATATTGAAAGAATCCACCGATCACCTTCTGAAAGAGAGCCAAAAAGAGAAACTCCTAGGAACATTGTGGCGAAATTTCAGAGTTCCCAGGTCAAGGAGAAAATATTGTAAGCAGCTGGAAAGAAACAATTCAAATATTGTGGAAATCCAATCAGGGTAGCACAAGATCTAGCAGCTTCTACATTAAGGAATGGAAGGGCATGGAATATGATATTACAGAAGTCAAAGAACGTAGGACTAAAACCAAGAATCACATACCCAGCAAAACTTCAGGGGAAAATATGGTCTTTCAATGAAATAGAGGACTTTCAAACATTCTTGATGAAAAGACCAGAACTGAAAAGAAAATTTGACTTCCAAACACAAGAGTCAAGAGAAACATGAAAAGATAAATAGCAAAGAGAAATGATAAGGGACTTCCTAAAGTTGAACTATTTATATTCCTACATGGAAAGACAATATTTGTAACTTTTGAAACTTTTTTCAGTACCTGAGTAGTTGGTGGAATTACACGTAGACACACGCACACACACACACACACACACACACACAAACACACACACATACATAGAAAGACGAAGAGAGCACAAGGTGAATTGAATAGGATGGGATCATATCTTTAAAAAATGAAATTAAGTGGTGAAAGAAAAATATATTGGGAGGAGAAAGGGAGAAACGAAATGGAGCAAATTATCTCTCATAAAAGAGGCAAATAAAAGGCTTTTCAATCGAGGGAAAAAGAGAGGATGTGAGAGAAAAAACATGAAGCTTACTGTAATCACATTCGACTAAAGGAAAGAATAAAATACACACTCATTTTGGTATGAAAACCTGTCTAACCATACAGGAACATGGGGGAGAAAGATATAAGAAGGGTTGGGGGATGATGGAAGGGAGGGCAGTGGGAGGAGGTAGCAACTTGAAGTCAACACTCTTGATGAGGGACAGGATAAAAACGGAGAACAGAAGCAATGAGAGGCAGCATAGAATGGAGGGAAATATAGTTAGTCTTAACCAATATGACTCTTATGGAATTCGTTTGCAAAACTGCACAGATATTGTCTGCATTGAATTATTTGCCTTCCCAAAGTAATGAGTGGAGAGGAAGGGATGAAGACAAGTTGGAACTCAAAGTTTTAGGACCGACTATTGAGTATAGTTCTTGCAACTAGGAGAAAAGAAATATAGGTAATGGAGTACAGAATGTTATCTTGACCTACAGGACAAAAACGAAGATGGGGATAAGGGGAGGGAGGGATATTAGAAGGGAGGGCAGGTTTGTTATAGGAGCAATTAGAATGCTTGACGTTTTAGGGTGGGGGGAAGGAAATGGGGAGAAAATTTAGAACCCAAAATTTTTTGAAAATGAATGTGGAAAACTTAAATAAATAAATTTAAATAAAAAAGGAATTAATAGGAATGAAAGCTTTAAATGGAGTAGTTTACAATTGTAAGTTCTTACCTAAATAGGCATCCTCCTCATGTGCATTTAAAAAACTTCCTCCCCTTTGTTCAAAACCTATTTAAATCCCACCTCCGGCTTTTAGTTATTGGTGATTTAAAAATACTATGTTATTAGTGAATTGATTTGAATTGCTGAGTGAATCCCTTGTGTCTAGCCCCAGATCCTCATCTAAATACTTAATATTCAAGTCCATATGCTGACCAAAATTTGGATGCTTTTGTACATCTTATTTCGTAGATATTGTTTGCTAGGAGTAATGGGTCTGGTAAATTATTGTTTCCATAGTGGTAACACCCCCAAGAAAACAGTATCAGTCTAGATTGAGGTTATTGGTATGCATACACAATCTACAAACCTCAGACTATGTTAATTTCCATAGAGTGGGACAGGAGAAAAAACTGTCCCCCGTTTCATAGTTTAAGATAAAAAGAGGGGGGTAGGAGCCAAAATGGCAGAGTAGAAAGATTCACATATGCTAACTCCAAACCCACAGCCCATAAAATATCTTTAAAGAAGAACTCACAACAAATTCTGGAGCAGCAAAAGCCAGACAGCAACAGAGTGGAGGAGATTTCTGGCTTCAGGGATGGAATCTCCAGTGGCCACGCAGGTTCCTCCACCCACAGGTGCTACAGGTCAGTGAGAGAGCCTTCTGGGCTGACTGAGAGGGGAGTAGGGATGTCTCTATAACCCAAGCCCCTCGGGAGGCATCAGCAGAGGCAGCAGGAGACAGGGGCTCCCAAAGCAGGCAGGAGTTTAGATCCGTTGTTGAAGGTCTCCACATAAACCTCCTGAGGGAACTGAGCCCTGTACTGTGGTGCTGCCCCCACCGGAGCAGGTGAACTTAATCTCACACTGAATAGCAGCCCTGCCCCTGCTGAAAGCCCTGAGGCTGGGAAGCAGTATTTGAATCTCAGATCCCAAGCACTGGCTGGGCAGATCTGGAGGCAAGGAGGGGGTGGAGAGTAATCCCAGAAGTCAAGTAACTGGCTGGGAAAATACCCAGAGCACAAAAGGAAAAAAAAAAGACCATAGAAGGTTACTTTCTTCGTGAACAGATATCTCCTCCCTTCTTTCTGATGAGGAAAAACAATGCTTACCATCAGGGAAAGACATAGAAATCAAGGTTTCTGTATCTCAAACATCCAAAATAAATATTCAATGGGCTCAGGCCATGGAAGAACTCAAAAAGGATTTTGCAAATTAAGTTAGAGTGGTGGAGGAAAAACTGGGAAGATAAATGAGAGAGATGCAAGAAAAGCATGAAAAGCAGGTCAATACCTTGATAAAAGAGACCCTAAAAAATGCTGAAGAAAATAATACGTTGAAAAATAGGCTAACTCAATTGGTTCAAAAAGCCAATGAGGAGAAGAATGCTTTCAAAAGTAGAATTAGCCAAATGGAAAAGGAGGTTCAAAAGCTTACTGAAGAAAATAGTTCTTTCAAAATTAGAATGGAACGCATGGAGGCTAATGACTTTCTCAGAAACCAAGAAATCACAAAACATTACAAAAAGAATGAGAAAATGGAAGCGAATGTGAAATATCTCATTGGAAAAAAAAACAACTGACCTGGAAAATAGATACAGGAGAGACAATTTAAAAATTATGGGACTACCCGAAAGCCATGATCAGAAAAAGAGCCTAGACATCATCTTTCATGAAATTACCCAGGAAAATTGCCCCGATGTTCTAGAACCAGAGGGCAAAGGAAGTATTCAAGGAATCCACGGATCACCGCCTGAGTGTTCCAAAAAGAGAAACTCCTAGGAACATTGTGACCAAATTCCAGAGTTCCCAGGTCAAGGAGAAAATATCGCAAGCAGATAAAAGAAACAATTCAAGAACTGAGGAAATAAAATCAGGGTAACACAAAATCTAGCAGCTTCCACATTAAGGGATCGAAGTGTGTGGCATAGGATATTCCAGAAGTCAAAGGAACTAGGACTAGAACCAAGAATCATCTATCCAGAAAAACTGAGTATAATACTTCAGGGGAAAAATAGATTTTCAATTAAATCGAGGACTTTCAATCATTCTTGATGAAAAGACCAGAGCTGAAAGGAAAATTTGACTTTCAAACAAAAGAATGAAAAGAAGCATGGAAAGGTAAACAGCAAAGAGAAGTCATAAGCGTTAGGGTTAGCTGAACTGTTTACATTCCTACATGGAAAGACAATATTTGTAACTCTTGAAACTTTTCAGTATCTGGGTAGTTGATGGGATTATGCTCACACACACACACACACACACACATGTGAACAGACACGTGTAAGTACACACAGAGACAGAGAGCACAGAGTGAATTGGATAAGATAGGATCATATCTTTATAAAATGAAACGAAGTGGTGAGAGAGAAATGTATTGGGAAGAGAGAGGGAGAAATGGTATGGGGCACAATATCTCTCATAGAAGAGGCAGACAGGAGACATTATAGTGCAGGGAAAAAAGAGGGGAACTGAGAGAAAAACATGAAATTTACTCTCATCACATTCGACTAAACGAAGGAATAAAATACACACTCATTTTGGCATGCAAATCTGTCTTCCAGTACAGGAAAGTGAGGGAAAAGGGGATAAGCTGGGTGTGGAGAATGATGGACAGGAGGGCAATGGGAGGAGGGAGCAATTTGAAACCAACACTCTTGGGGAGGGACAGGATCAAAAGAGAGAATAGAAGCAATGGGGGGCAGGATAGGATGGAGGGATATATAGTTAGTCTTACACAATATGAGTATTATCGAAGTTATTTGCAAAACTACACAGATATGGCCTGTATTGAATTGCCTGCCTTCCCAAAGGCAATGGGTGGGGAGGGAGGGATGTGGAGAAGTTGGATCTCAAAATTTTAGGAACAATTGTCAAGTGTTGTTCTTGCTACTAGGAAATAAGGAATACACGTAATGAGGAATAGAAAGTTACCTGGCCCTATAGGACAAAACAGAAGATGGGGACAAGGGAAGGCAGGGATGATAGAAGAGAGGGCAGATTGGTGATAGGGGAAATTAGAATGCTTAGTGTATTGGATTGGGGAGCAGGGACAAATAGGGAGAAAATTTGGAACTCAAAATTTTGTGAAAATAAATGTAAAATGATAAATAAATAAATGTTTTAAAAGACAAAAGGATGAAAGGGAACAAAACAAGCAATTTTACTGTGTCTAGGATGTAAGTCAGGGAGTGGAGGAAGTTAGCTAAATTCTGCCTGAGTACCCTGTAGAACCAGGCCCCAGAGAATCTTCTCCCGAGTCTTTCTCCAAAGTCTACAAAACATTAATTAGAGAAAACCCAGAGTTTCCTGTGTTACTTTTTCAGAAATTTATTTCCTTAAATTCTCAGTTGAAATTTAAGCTGAGATATTTACTGCTTTCCTCTAATTACTGGACTAAATTCTATTTTTGAAACAAATAACTCCAGAAAGCACTAAAGTTGATGAAATGATATACAGAAGTGAATTAAATAATCAAAGAAATGGATCTATGTCTCTATCAAATATGCATATATGTAGGTGTATATATATGTGTGCATATATGTATATATATATATATATAAATAGTAATATATATATATATATATATATATATATAGATAAATAGATGATAGATAGATAGATAGATAGATAGATAGATAGATAGATAGATAGATATGCAGTTAGTTTTAAAAGAGTCCTGTGTCCTCAGGAACCTGGATGAACGAGTTTGAAATTGCAAAGTGGAGTTGTACTGTTCTTCACGTCTTAGCAGGAAAGCTTTACAAAGCAGAGCATTGAAAAAAACTCACACAAGTACATAGACCAGTATATAGATAAAAATAACTGAATAAATAATAAAAAATAAGTGAATTAACAAATGAATGAATAATACAGTCTATAATTTTCTCCTTCCTTTCTAGGCTCCCCGTCTTCTTTGGTGTCACAGCTAAACTCCAATCTTCTGGAAAACCTTTCTCAATCTTCCCTAATCTTTCTGCCTTCCCACTAAATTATACCTAGTTTGCCCTATTGTATTTGAATCTAATTGTTTGTTGGTTGTCTTCTCCGCTAATCTATGATCTCCTTGACCACAGGAATCATTACTTTTTAAATTGCTTTGTATATTTTGCACAACTACTGTGCCTTGTAGTAGAGATTTAATGAAAGATTCGTGTATTACTTCACTTGACTTAAAAGCAAGCAACCCCATCATTTTTGACAGTAATCTGAATTCCCCAACTTTAGTTCTCTAAATCTTTACTTCCAGGAGGGTGGTTCTGTTATTAAATTTATAGTACTGACATATGACTTCCACATTCCAGCCTCTTCTACATACATGAACTTAGGAAAAAGATAAAATTCCAGTAGACGGTTTTTAATCTCCAAATGTTATGCTGAAAGAAACATGTCAGTTTCTCTGTGGAAGTAAGAGTGCATAGAATTTTGTGGAATGTAGCATTCGTGTGGGCATTAAGAAATGACACTGGCTCATACCTCTGCTAAGGGGATAATTCCAGAGATGGTTATAGCACATGAAGAAGGTTTTGACACCCATGTTATACTTGGAGCATGGGAACTTCACTTTCCTTGATTTTGATTCCACCCGTAAAATCACTTAATTATTTAAATAATTAGAATTTTAGTGGTTATGCTGATATCACACCTTACTATAGTTTATGTTTTCCCGTTCTCTCACTTTTCTTTTTTGTTTATTTTTCTTTCTTTCCCTTCTACCTCCCCCAAAGTAGTAATGTCTGAAAAGTTTCTAATTTGAATAGTCCTGAGGTTTAGACTTTTTCTTTAAGAGGATTTTTTATTCTAGGGTTTTACATTTCAAAATTAAATTTTCTGTTTCACATTTTCTACATTCTTTTAGTGCCAAGATTTTTTGAGAATCATACCCTCCCTCCCCTCTGCCGAGATTGTCTGAGATTCGTCTTTCTGTTATTTGGAAGCCTTTTTTGTTAAATACTTGTTTATGATGGCAATATTTTCGTGTAGGTTATACATGTGAAGTCATGAAAACAATTTCCATAATAGACACGTTAAATTTTAAAATCTACTTCATTCTCTATTCAGACACCATTGGTTCTTTTTCTGGGAATAGACAGCATTTTTCATCATAAGAACTTCAGAGATGCCTTGGGTCATTGTACTGCTGAAAATAGCTAAGTCATTCACATAGAACATGTAACAATATTGCTGTTATTTTGTACACAGGCTGTTTCACTTCACATCAGTTCATGCAAGTCTCTCCAGGGTTTTCTGAGAGCATCCTTCTAATTATTTCCCATAACACAATATTGTTCCATCAACTAATTTAGCCATTCCTCAACTGATGGGCATTCCCTTAATTTACATTTTTGGGTGCCAGAAAAGAACTGCTATACATATTTTGTATATATAGTTCCTATTCTTTTCTTTGTTTTCGTTTTCTGTTTCTTTTGGGATACAGACTCAGTAGTGGTATTGCTAAGTCAAAGGGTATTAATGACTTTATAGCCATTTGTGCATAGTTGCAAATTACTCTCCAGAATGGTTGCATTAGTTCTGGAGAGTAATTTGTAACTAATATCTCATTTCCCCCCACATCCCCTCCAACTTTTTTTTCATTTTTCTCTTCTGTCCTATTAGCCAATATAATCTCTCACCTTTCACCGTGTCCCTCTTCAAAAGTGTTTTGCTTCTAAGTCTTCCCCCAATATGTCCTCCCTTCTATCACACGCATAACTCCCTCTCTTATCCCATTCTCCCTCTACTTTCCTGTATGGTAAGGTAAGTTTCTATACCCAGTTAAGTGTGCGTAGTATTCCCTCCACGAGCCAATTTTAATAACAGTAAAGTTTATTCCCTTTCACCTACATGATCTTCCCCTCCGTTATAAAAGCTTTTCTCTTGTCTCTTTTATGTGAGATAATTTACCCAATTCTCCTTCTTCCTTTCCTTTCTCCCAGTGCATTTCTCTATCACCGTTTAATTTTTTATATAGTATCCTTTCATATTCAACTCACACCTGTGTACTATGTCTTTATAAGCTCCTCTGTAATTGCCTTAATAATAAGAAATTTCTTATGAGTTACAACTATCATCTTCCCAGGTAGGAATGTGAACAGTTTAACCTGGTTAAGCCCCTTTTGATTTCCCTTTCCTGTTTCCCTTTTTGTATTTCTCTTGAGTCTTTTTTGAAAGCCCAATGAATTCCAGTAAGGTTCAAAGATGATTTGTATTCTCAGCTGTCATCAGAAATTATAACCTGAATGCAAATGGGGGAGCCAAAGAATTCTAAGAAAATTTAAGGAATTTGAGATCACTTTCAGTTAGGTGAGTCATGGGATGCTCAAGGAGCAGGTATTTAAAGGAAGATTAGACTGTCCACATGAAATGCTTGACATTGTACCAAATCATCTTTAAACTTTAATGGAATATCAGACTGCTCAAGCCATCGTTTCATAACCTGGCACCTTTCTTCTTTAAATCCTTACTTTCAAATTGCTTCCATAATATAAGCTGCAGATACTCCTAAACAGTGCCACTACTCATTCCTTGAACACCCAGTATACATGCTATTCTCCTTTATTTGGGATCCACTTCATCCTGATTTTTACTTACCTGAAGTTGAACCTAAGTTTACTTTGCTTAAGCTTTTCAAGTTCAACCTTCTCTGACAGCTTCATCAATAGTGAACTTTTCCTTCTCTCATTTCCTGTATTCCTAATTGTAATTCATATTATGCACATAGTACTCTGACATTGGTATGGACCTTTGTAGAGAAAACTGTCATCTTATCTCCTAAATGGCTAGCCCCTACAGGGACAGAGACTATGACTGATAATAACTTTTGTGCTAAGAAACTAGCCCCCTGTCCCACAAATACTGGCTTCTCAATAAGTATGCAGAGATATTAAGGAAAGGGAAATTCATGCTTGTCATGTTACTCTTGTTACTGATAATATTTTTGGATCTCTTGCTCTAGCACCTTGCAGAAGAATTGTTCTGACTTCCAGGATTTAGTTTTGAGAAGGTGTAAGTGGAAATGATCAGACATATCTCCTCATTAGAACATAAAATTTACTGGTTAATTCCTTTCCTATATGCATCCTGTTGATACTCCTTAAGTTCCAAAACACATCCTACACCCAAAATATCAGACTTATGAAACCAAAGAGGGAATCTACTGTAAATTAAGAGAAATTTAAAGCATTTTTCACCGACTCACTGAGGTTAGAGCATAAAAGCAAGGATCCCAACATACACATGGGGAGGTCCTATCACAGGTTTTCTAACAAGAAAGTAACTTTGGAGGGGTCAACAATCACTTTAATCAAGCACATGTACATTAACTTAATTCAGGGGGAAAAGTCAGCACATGAACTTCAGAGAAAATACAGAGAAATCAAAATCAACAGACATGCTTCGAAATGTCTGACACAAGCAATACATACATCGTAGAGTAACAGACAGCTCCAGCTCTCTGACCATAGTTACCAGAGATGGAAGCACGAACATCTGGTTTTCATGCTTTTCTTGCATCTCTCTCATTTCTTTTCCCAGTTTTTCCTCCACCTGTCTGACTTGATTTTCAAAATCCTTTTTGAGCTCCTCCATGACCTGAGCCCATGGGGTATCTATTTCAGATATTT
>JAQQSK010007976.1:0-13722 GCA_028658325.1 Potorous gilbertii | reverse complement strand
AAATATGCTCAATAGGAAAGTATATGTTGAACCTATACAGAGTTGTATGCTGTCATGGGCAGGGAGGGGGGTGGGGGGTGAAGGTGTGGGGGGATAAAATCTTAATTTTAAGGAAGTGATTGTAGAACATTTATAAATAAATAAAATTAAAATAAAAAAAATTAAAATTAAAATTAAAAAATAAAACACTTAAAAAAAGGTGCCATCTTACTCTCATGGAAGAGCAGGTTGAAACTGAGCTCAAATACATTATAGCCTTGGCCCCATCAGTCATGTTTAAACAGCACCAGCCACAATGGGGCTGGGTATCCAAAGGAATTCCTGAAGGTCACTCCTTGCTCCTCAGTACGTTAATTCTGAACTGAATGAAAACACCAGCTGGACTTCTAGACTCCTGAAGGATCATTCTCCAGACCTTTTGAAACTCATTAGATCAGAGCTTCCATATGAATCTCATTCACAAAAAAAATAATAATCAATTCTAAGGTAGGCAATGGTCCAAGGCTTATTTTCACAGGGTTGTGTGTTTTCCTTGAAGGGAGAAGGTACAAGGACTCACCCCTTATGATACTGGTTCTCATCCGACACTATTATCAATGGAGTCAAAATAAAAGTGAGACAGATATGGAGACAGTGAGACAGAGACAAACAGAGAGACAGAGACAGATCAACTAAGAGAGCTCGTGTTTCCTTCTAAACAATTCTATGAGGTAAATATAGATCAAATTATTAGCCCCAATTAACAGATAAATAACCTTGAAACTTAGAGATTTTTGATGAGTTCATGATCACATGGATTGTTAAATGTCAGGGTTGGACCTAGAATTCAGGTCATCTGACTCCAAGTCCAATAATCTTTTGACTGCCTCTCCAAAGTGTCATAACATCACTGGATTCCATTTGCAACGCTGGCAAAATGACATTTTGATTAAATGTCTTCTTGCTTTAACATTCTTCTATCTACCACACAACTTTAACCCTTTTGTTATCCTTCAATTAAACTGCTGATCTCAGTAGAATACTTAGACTTTCCTGTTAGAGTCATGATATTGGCCAACATTCTGTGAGTATTAAAAAAAGGAGACAATCATACCTCTGTGTAATAAGTCATCCAAACTATTCTCTGTCTCTGTCTCTGATTTATCACCTCTCTCTCTCTCTCCCCCCACCTCACAGTTATTCACAAACAAATACAGAAGAGATGGTAACTTTGAAAATACTGGCAATCATCGACTTCTGCTAGTTGGTCGTCATTTAGGTCAAAAGAAAAATATCATGAAAAAGAAAATATTTAAGGGGATTCTGCTCCAGTTCTGTGGCAGGAATTACCAACCAAAATGTTAAGTCAACCAAATTCTTGAAGAAAATGTAAATCACTTCAAGGTAGACACTGGAACCAACTTATAGTTTTGGATGGGTGCTGAAAGATACATGAGACATCATTTGTAAAAAATCCATAAACCTACCAAAGAAGATCATCATTGCACTAAGTTTGCTGTCATTTAGGTTTAATGGGAACAATTGGGACCGTCCAGGAAGAAAGCTTACAGGAGAGCTCCTGAACTACATCACCATTTGCCTGATTTTCTCACACGTAATTCCTCCAAGGACCTTCCAACTCATGTTTTCTTGGAGATTAAGAGAGGTTCTATTTTGCCAGCCCCTAGGGCTCAGTCAGAAAGCCCTTCTGCCAGAAAAATATGTTGGTTGATCCTCCTTCCAGCAATATTGTTCTACTACTTATGTGAGTTTGTCAAATAGGGGGGTAGGTAGACCATCAAAACAAATATCCTCATATAACAATCTTAAGCAAAAAAAAAAAAACACATTCATATGTCAGTTCAATTTAATAAACATTTATTCAGTGACTACTACATGCAAAACATTGTTTGCCACTAAAGCAAAACTGAAATAGTTCTTGCTCTCAAGAAACTTATATCGTTATATTATGGGGGGAAGAGGGTATTATCCATGCTTGTCCCCACAGATAAGAGGAAATTAATGCAAAATATCTATGAAGTAATACAGAGTCATACCAAGAAAGAGAAAGTGCTAACAATTAGGTGGATGAGGAAATGCTTCAAATATGGTGAGGGACCAGAGTTTTGCTTTCTAAGAATCCAAGAATTCTAGGAGACTGAAGTCAGAGAGATGTTAGAAAATGAGAGACAGTAGTAATGTTCAAATACCACGTTAGCATTAGTTAGATTTCCATATAATAACACAGCTGTCTATTATTCTTTGACTGTCACTTTTCAGTTATCTTTTCTCATATTTGCCTTCATAAAATCATCTAAAATGTGTCTGGTTTAATATTATTCTTCACCATTCATAAATTGACTTTATGAAAATGCAGCGAGTGGGGACCTTCCTTTAGATAAATAATTAATGTCGTATCTAATTAGCCTGTGAAACTGGAAACTGTAGGATACCCTCAAGACAAATAGATTAGCAAACTTCCTAAAACTAAAACTAAAGAACATTTACATAAAATAAGACTAGTATCTGCAATTATACTAGGCATAGTAAACACAAGTTAAATGGAGGATTTTTGATAAAGAACTGGAATATGCAAGATTCTTTTGAACATGGACAGACTTTGGAAGTAAAATGTAGGTTTCTAAAGTGAATTATTGTCAAGTGTTAAAAAATAATTCAGTATTTATTGTTGGCCTTTCAGAAAAGTAGCTAAGGGCTCATTTTATGTGTTGAGTTATTAATATTACATGAAACAACAAATTGGCATCATAACTAAATACAGACATTGGATGGTTATCATAAAAAAAGAATATTGAAATTCTGAGCATGTGGGTTAGGTTTTCACTGACAAATGTGTTATTCTGCAGGATGTTAAATTAGTCATACCATTTTCTGGTCTATGACTCCTCAGTCTCAATTTGAAATGTCATCATTACATTAATCTTATTTAGTATAATTTTAGGGAAGATTCAATTTACTAGAATGAGAGCCCATTGAGGGGGTGTTTATTTGTTGTTTTTTAATTATAGTTATTTCACTACTGATCCCAAGGGAAGGATAGATAATGGTTGCAGCCATTCATAGAATGTAGAACTATTCCAACATTCCATACTCAGCACGAACAAGATAGTGGACACCCCCATTTCCCATGTTTTTACTCTTCTTGTCGATTGACAAAAAAAAAATAAGCACTCAGTGTTCCAATACTGTGAAACTGAGATGCAGTATACTTCTAAATGACAGAGGAAAACTGGCATCACTAAGAAAAAAATTCCAATACAAAGAGTGGTCTGCCAGTACCAATTATTTTCATTTCAAGGTAGCCACTCCCTGAGCAGCCTGACATTACTTTCAATAAATTCCAAAGACTGCAATGCTATGTCATTCTGCTTAATTCTCCATGTCCCAGTGTGGTAGTTAAAAGGTCATACAGTAAAGAGAAACAAACCAGCTGAGTCTCATGAGATAGTTTGTTTTCACTTTCGCAGGGATCATAACAGGTCCAAGGTTGGGAACTCAGTTTAACAACCTCAGAAATTCAATTTTATCAGTTCATCCAATGTAAAGCCACTCACAAGACACTGTATGTCAAACCAGAATGTCAATTTACTAATTTATTACTGGGTGATAAAGGAAAGATATACCTTTTTAAAGACCCAGAATACTTACGATACTTATAATACTGTCTAGGAGTCAACCTTTCGCCTTCTGCGAAAAGTTCTTGGGAAACCAAATAGGTCATCACAAGTTTGTTTAGTGAAGATAGAACCAAAGCAAAAAGACTTGGATGATACCAGTTGTTATTTAATCCTAATTGTAATAGAGCCTAGAGATAAGGAAGGTTGCTGGACAGAGACTAAAGATAGATAAGGTAACTAGTCAACTAGGATGAAACCTGAGGATAGACACAGTGACACGGCAAGGAGACAAAATTTTCAAACTGCTCTCTTAGAAATACACATACTTTTAACAACAGAAAAGTGTGCTTTCCATGGAACCTGGGGTGTTTATTTTCTGATAAGCCAAGTTGCACGTTAATAGTGAAGGTTAACATCTCCAGTAAACAGAAAGGTAGGGATTCAGATTGTCAAACCTTGCCAAGGGCACACAATGTCTTGTCCAGGCTGTCTGTAAGATACAGTATCTGCCTCCCATGGACAATACTAGATAAATACTAACAAGGTCTAAATCCCTGGCTTTCCTTTTTCAGTATTCTTTATCAGTTCATTCACCAAATCCTCTGTCCTTACAGCACTCCCTGGCAGAGGGCTCTTCCTTTGAGGATTATAGCTTATCTGACTTTAGTTATATTTTAAAAGGATGCCTTTCTTTTTGAGGGAACTCCCAAGATAGGGTCCTTTTTGAGATTTAGGAAACTGAAATTTTATCAGCCTCTTATTTCTGGAGGAAGGCTACTTCTCAGGGTAACCAGGCTAATTGATTTTATGTTGATACTTTGTCAGATTGCTTTTCAGATGGTATCATTTTCTGACCTTATCATCAAATAATGGAGAGGCACTCAATTTGGAAAATGCTGCTCCATATTCACTCATTATACTCACCTTCTTATATCTCCCTCTACCTTTCCTATGTCTCAGAAAATAGCATTACATTATAGTAATAACTGACATAAATTAAAATATTTTCCCTATTTAATCACATGTGAAGCTCAGAATAGCCTGTACATGAGGCAGGACTACAGGCATTACTGTCCTCATTTTACAGATGAAGAAACTGAATCCCAGAAGGTTCAAGTAACTTGGCCAAGGTCATTCAGTAAATATCAGAGTTGGGATCTGAATACAGCAGGTCTCCCTGACTCTGTGCCCATATCTCTATTTGATATATGATGCAAATCTTCTAATTTTAAATAGTGACATACGCAGATTTATATATATATATATATGTGTGTGTGTGTGTGTGTGTGTGTGTGTGTGTGTTTAGGAGAGTTTCATTGTGTTCTAGTCTACAATCTGAGTCCTAAATTAGATCTTACCCAAAAAAATGTATATATTTGGAAGAATTGTCATCATACATTAAATTTGTATATCACTTTGGAATTTATAAAGTTCTTTCACATACATTGCTTCCAATTACTCCCAAAACAACTTTGTGAACACAAACATTGTCATCTACACTGTAGAGATGAGAAAATAAATTTATAAAGAAACATGGTCCTCTCCATACAGAGAGAAAATAAATACAAGATACGAACTCATCTCTTCTAATTACAATTGACTTTATTAATATGTTATTAGCGGGACAAAGTTAATGAAACTTCCAAATGGATGTTTTAAACCCAGGAAGAAGTTTAGGGATTGGCTGTTGTCTAAACTTTCAGCACTTGGCATTCTGCAAGGCTGGACATAAATTTCAATAAATAGACAAGCTATTCCCCACCAGGAACCTAAACTCCCTAGTTCTAAGAAGTTTAAATACTATTCCTTTGCTTTTCCCATTAATTCTTATTGTTCAGAAGAATTGTGAGTGGATATGAATATTGTTATGGGAAAAATCACCATGCAAGTGTACCTTTCTTTACCCTTGAGGTATGTTCCCCAAAATCTAAGTGCAAATTAAATCACATTTCAAATGTACTAGGTGAACTGCCTTGTTAAGGAATCTTCTCAGGGAGGCTTTTGTCAATCCTTGTTTTCATGTTTCAGATTTATTTAAACCTAGCTATATTATATAATATCTTTTGAGACATGAGTGGAACTTAGACATGAACATATTTTCACTGTCTTTTTAAAAGCATCTATAACCTTATTTTTATCACCTTAGTGGTTAAGCATCTAACTAATGCCAGTATCTCTGATAGTGCTTACTTGAAAGTACCATAACATTTGTTCATAGTTCAATACTAGAGGTTTCAAAGCAACTTTTCTAACAAAAGTGGCTGAGGCTACACTTGAAGGAAAAAGCATCATTCTATTTTATACAATAGCCAGTATAACAAGTAAAAGAAGCAAATCAATGAAGGTCAAAATAACTGATTCTTACCTTAATTTCTAGACCATTAGAGATCTATAAATACAGTATCTCTATTAAGTATTCCTATCTTAACTCTACTATAGATATTTTCCAGAAAACTAAACCTATATTCACTGTGGTAGGAATGGTATTTGTTATTATGTAAGCTAGGTCAGCATCCCTTTAAGGGGGCAACGAAGTCATATTTGAGATTTGTTTGTCTGGGAGACTTTCTAGTCACTTGGGGGCCTAAAAAGCTTAGCTTATGGATGGGTTGGTATTCTTTAAATTTGGGAGAATTCCCAATGTCCTGCACAGTCTTTCTGTGATCTCTTGGCAAGTTTGGAGGTAGAAGGGAATAATATCTTTGTTTAATAGAACATATTTTTTTCAGACTAAGTTTTATGGTTTATGAGAGGTTCAATGTATTCCAGTCCAGAACCAGGCTCTTTGGATTGGTCTACACTATGTCTAACCCAAAATATTTACAAATATTTATTAGGTTTCCATTACTCAGTAAGGAGATGGTTTCCTTCTCACCCTGTTCCTCCTCCTCCACTGCTTGCAAAACAAAGTACAAATTCTTTATTCCTGCTTTGAACAATATTTGTAATCTATCCTCCAAGTATCATATTACAAGCCTTAACTTTAGTAATATATGGAACTTCACAAGTCAAACATGTCTGCTTGCTCTGTCCAGAATACACCTTGTTTTTCCCTTGTCTCCACAGCATTTTGTTTATTCTGCTTCCCCAGTTTTAACATTTTTCCCTCTCATCTCCATTTGTGGAAATCCATTTATAAGACCTCAGGTCAAATCCAACCTCTTTGATTCTTCATAATTCAGATAAAACTTCAGTGTACAGTAGGTTCTAGGGGTGTCTTAATTAAATAAAGCACATAATCTCTGTCATCAAGGAGTTCACTATCTAGTAGAAGAGAATAAATATGTAATAACATATCTATAGAGCAAAGCAGAATAAGAATGATTATCTAAGAGCAGTTATATACATTACAGGAGTCCAGAGATAGGAAGAGAGATATGCACTAACCAGGCTTTATGAAGAAAACTACATCAGATTTAATGTTTGAAGGACCTTTAAGGTCCTTTCATGTGAAGAGAGTTTAGGGGAGGGTGAAGGAGAAATTTGGAGGATTGGGTGAACAGGTACTCTACAAGTAGAATTTTGTGATCTAAGACAAGGCAGTTAGAAGTCATGAACCCTATACATGAGTGAATGAATGAATGAGTGAGTGAAATGAAAAGTGCTTATTAAGCTCTTACTATGTGCAAAACTTTATGCTGGGGTTACAAATAGAAAAGCAAAGTAGTTCCACTCTGAAGAAACCCACCTTAATATACAAGAAAAAAATTCACAAAGATGATTTTGACAATACACATAGATTTCTGCTGCAATCTGATGGTGGTCTTTTTTTTAAAGAAAAAGAATAGAAAGATATACAATTTCCCCTAGAAGCATAGAGCACACTCTCTCACAGGTATGTGTGTGTGAACAAGTTGTGATATATGGTTGTGATGCAATACTATTATGCTATAAGAATTGATGACCAGTGGTCTTTAGAGTGTAACAGTGAAGCAAGCAAAAATACATCCAATTTAAGGTGGTGTCCATTGATAAAACCATATGTACTTCAGCTATTGAAGCACTTGATAGTGCCAAAGACTTTTATAGTAAGAATTTTCTTTTCTGGCACTTCAGTAGCTGTGGGTATGGATAAGAGGGATAGAAGAGAGAGACTGCAGCAACTGTAGGCTAAATTAACAAGGCACATCTCCGTAAGATTCCCTGGATGATGGCTGTGGCACTAAACTGGTAGATATAGGTGTTCTAGGGTGATCTAGGGTCAGTGCTATTCTTGAGACTTTTGGGCTTACTTGCCCATCAGTGGAAGTTGGTAGTAGTTGGTGTTCATGACACCACTATTCTCCCCAAGGATTATTTCCCATATAATGGCTATGGAGGCCAGCACTTCTATTCTCAAGTCTCTCGAATTTTAAACCCTGAACTGTCTTTTCCAGTGACTTAGAGGAGAAAATTGTTAAGCTAAGTACTATGTTTTGATGCAGCTGGCACATGAACCTTCCCTTCTTTCCCTCAAGATGCCTTAGTATCTGTTATATTTAGACTATTACCCAATTTGTCTAGGGTGAAAAACACATGAAAGGTAAGATAATACTAGGAGATTGTGTAAAACAAGACTGGAAAAAGTAGATTGGCATCATATTGTAGAGACTAAGTTTATTGAATAACAGTGTTTGAATAGTATGCCTTTACTATCATTACTATCATACTTCACAAATCATAACTATATATAATGTTAAAAAGGGAGCTAGGCATTTGAAAAGGATGCCAACCACTGCTATGTCTCATATGTTCCCTTGAACATATGAGTCATGCTCTGACTCTATGACTATTTTTTGAAAGGGCAAATCACTTAACCTTGTTTGCTTGAGGTTCTTCATCTGTAAAAAGAGCTTGAGAAGGAAGTGGAAAACCATTCCAGTACCTTTGCCAAGAAAGCCCCAAACGGGATCACAAACACTCAGACATTTCTGAAACATCGGAACAGCAACAGTATTCCTTTTGGCAGACCCCTTCCAGAAGTAATAGGTATATGGTGAAAAACAGTACAGGAAACAGATCAAAGTTGTACAGAAAGCAGCTTATAGATGAGAGAGTCCTAAGATCATAGAACTGATGAGTTTATTTAACCAATAACTGTAGTATAACTATGGTTCCAATCATATTGATCAGTTTCTTCCTGTGTTACCACAATAGCCAGAAGGGGAGGAAAGTTCATATTTGCCTATTTTCAAAGCCTTCCTTAGGACAACACAGAACAATAGGAACATCTTTCTTTCTATTTCTTCCATTTTTTCTCCCTTTCTGTCTTTCCTTCTTTGTGCTTCCTCCCTTTGTTTCTTTCTTCATTTCTTCTTTTTTCCTTCTTCCTTTTCTTTTTTCTTTCTTTTATCTCTCTTCTTTCTATCTTTTTTTATTTTTCTATTTTCTTTTTTTGTATTTTTCTTCAATTCTTCCTCACCCCCCTCCTCATTTTCCTCTTCCCTTTTCTTTTCCAATGTTAAAAAAAGTAATCTTATAATATGTATAAGGAATGTATGTGTATGTGTGTTGTGTTTTGAGGAATATTACTAGTGTGTAATGGCAGAAAGAGTGATAAAAGAAACAAATCATTAAATAAGAAAAGTAGGAATGAAAATAGATTAACATAGGCAACCGTACTCCATGCTTATTTGAGAGAATTGTAGTTTACTCAATAGTTTTTTCTCCAAAATTTTATTCTTTGTAAACTTATAAATAGAAACAGTATCAAATTAGAATCTGTATGTGTGTATACATACATACATGTATATGGCTACACACATTTATATATAATGTGTGTAGATATATACACAGATGTTACTAAATATATTTACATTGTGTAAATATATACATATTATATATAATATAAATTCTCAACCAAGGTTGAGTATATGTGAGAAGGTATTTCATAATGGTTTAGAGAGTTAGCCTTAGATTCAAGAAAACCAGAATTTATCCTGCTACTGGCAAACACTATTTGTGTGATCTTGGGTGAATCACATAATATCTTAGTGCTGTAGAGCAATGGTGTCAAACTGTAAAAAAAGAAAAAGGCTCTACTAGTCCTTACATAAGTTGACTTTGTTTTAAAATGTAATATCATATATGTTTTAGGGGCAGGTGGGTGGCAAAGTGGATAGGGTACCAGCCCTAGAGTTCCTTTCTCCAGTTCATTTTAGGGATGAGGAACTGAGACAAACAGAGTTTAAATGACTTGCCCAGGGTCACACAACTAGTAAGTGTCAGAGGTCAAATTTGAATTCAAATACTCTTGACTTCAGAGCCAGTGTTTATATACTGTCCCACCTAGCTCCCCCTTCTTTTTTAACCTCTTCCAATAGCAAAATATTCTCATAGACTTTAAACCTATATGACAATTGTGTCTAGTAGTAAGTACCAGTGTATAAAATGTAAGCTTTCTCCTAAGCTTTCTCCTATTTGTAGAAATACAAGGTAAATTGGATAAAATGAGAGAAAACAATGCCTGAGTGAGAGCCTTAGGGCCTTGCAACAAGTAAAATGTGTCTTAGGCCTTAGATTTGGCAATAACCACTTAGTTGCTCAGTAGCTGCTTTTATTCTCTAGATACTTATTCTGCTTTATATCATTCAGGTTACTACATGCCTGCCTTGAAGATCCTTGGAGTGTGTTTTTTATAGCTTTTACAAATATTTTCTGTCACTTGGAAAACTCAGCATGCTATTTCTTCCATAAAATTATAATTTTATTGTTAAAAAATTAGGGAATTACAAATACAATTGTATCTATATTTATTTATTTATTCATTTGTTTATTCCTTTAAAGCTTAAGCAGACCACCACATGCCATATTCAAGTAGAACTCATTATCCTCAAACTAATGCCTATTCTCCACTCCACTATTTCCTCATTTCACCACCATGTTTACTGGCTAACTGGTTCACAAACTATGTTGTCCTCAATTCTTCCCACTTATCTACCTAATCAGTTGACAAATCTTGCCATTTCTACCTCCATGACATTCTCATGTACACATCTTCCTCTGTTTAAACTAAAGCTACCACTTTAGTTCAAACCTTAATCACCTCTTGCTTGGTATTCTCATCATATTGATCTCCTAGTCTCCCTCTCTCAACTATTTTCCCACTCTAATCAAACACATACATAAAGGTGCCAAAATTATTTTCCTTAATCACAGATCTGGTCATATCATTACCCCACTCAATAAACTCCAGTGGTTTCCTTTTAGTTTATTCTATGATAAATATATAAATATTTTGTCTTTTAAAGTCCACCACAACCTGACTCCACCTTATTTTCTAACCTCATGTAGTATACCTCTTTCCATACATGTCACTTTAGTCTAACTAGTATTTTTATTATACCTCATACATGTCACACCATCTCCTATTTTCATGAGACTTTGTATTATCTGGTTCTAATGCCTGGAATATTCTCCTTTCTCATCTCTACCTTGTGGAATATCTTACTTCCTTCAAACCTAATAAGTGTAGCTTTTATATAAATCCTTGTCCACCCAACTGTTAGCAGTTGCTTGAAAACAGAAATTATGTCCTTTCAAATTTTTTTCCCCTCCAGGCTAAAAGAAACCTCTCTTTACAAAGAGATTTTTGAGAAGACACACATTTCTTTCAGTTTTATTTCATGAGATTACTGCCTCAAATATGCCCCACTGCTTGGATACCATAGATTGAGTAAACACACTTAAGTTCCTGCTTAATCCTATGAAATAGTCATTCATTCTCTCTAATGACAAAGGCCATATTGGTAAAGTGTATACAGTTAGATCAATGAACATTAAAAGCCACTAGGCCAAATAGTAACAAAGGCTATATTTTATACTCTGTTTACTAAGGTATGAAACAGTCTGTCAGTTTCAGTTCAGTGTAGTATCAATTAGTCACAGTATTATTGATGCTTTAAGGACACCTGGAGAAGTGGTCTCACAGTTACAGAGAAGAAGTGACAGGATCTAATATAATCTTTAAAATACTGAGCCTGTTTGGATCATTCTTTTGAGGTGTGATTAGATTATTAATTGTTTCTCCATCAAGAGAACAGTATGGTTCATGAATAGCCTGTAGAAGATATAGCTTCATAAGTTATATCTTATAAAGTGATCTTATAGCTTTATAAGAAGATAGCTTCATATTCAGCTCACAATTTCTTACCTATATAACCTAGACAACAGATATTTAGCCAGCTCTACAGGGAATATTTGAGATTTAACTTTAATTTTAAATGTGGTCTGTTCCCTCCCTTCAAATTGACACTTGCCTAACTTTATTTAATTTGTATTTTAGTATTTTAACTTGCCAGTGGCAATTGTAGTCGCTGCATCTATTACTCCCTAGATTCTGTCAAATCATATTCCTCAAACTAAGGTAGTGTCCATTTCATTTATTTATGGGAGTTCAGTCAAACAAAAAAAAAGGAATGATAAAACAGAAAATGGAGGGTACATTTTTGATAACTCGAAGGAACTTAAGAGGCCATTTAAGGTAACCCTCTCTTTTTATAAGGAAGGAAACTGAGATCCAGAGAATTTAGAGTTGCCAAAGTTCACATAGCTAATAAGTGAGAAAAACAGAATTTGAACCCAATCCTTGTCGCTCCAAAAGTAAAGGAGAAATTAAGATATGGTAACAATTTACACTTCCAAAGAGGGTTAAAGGAAGTCCATGTCAGTACCAGTTACACATAAGTAAAACGATATAAGAATCACATAAAATGTCATCTAAGTAAGCATTAAATGAGTTTTAAAATCGTGAGTATTCATGAAGATGGTTGATTGCTTTTCATGGATCATAGATTTAAAGTTAGGAGGGATATGGGAGGTCATCTCATCCAACTCCCTCATTCTGAAAAATAAGGAAATCAAGACACAGAAATATCAGATTGCTTTGCCCAAATTCATATGGGGAGTAGAAAAGTCAGGATTTGAACTCCAGTCTTCTGACTTCAAATCCACATTCTTTCCATTGAACCACCATACTTTACACAGAGTAAATGTCATAAAGTGAATTTATTGATGAATGAGGAGTTGGATTAGAAGAATCTTTCATTTCTGTGATTCTAGGAATATCATAAACAGTAAGTAGTAGAGGAGATGAAATCAGAAAAAGTCATTGTAGTGTAAAAGAAAGGAGGACAGATTTTTGTGGAGGAGGAGCAAAACTGAAGGCTGTATCATAGCTATCCAAGCAAATTGCATTTAGCAAGCATTTCTAAATTTACAACTATATATAAGGCACCAGAGATAGACAGATAGATAGATAGATATACAGACAGACAGACAGACAAATACATGATAGATAGATGTCAGCATTTGGGCAGCAAAGGATTCGTTGTTGTTACTGAGAAATGATCAGATTTCCCATTTTAAAAGTTAGTGTGTGTGTGTGTGTGAGAGAGAGAGAGAAAGAGAGAGAGAGAGAGACAGACAGACAGACAGAGAGAGAGACAGAGAGAGAGAGAGAGAGAGAGAGACAGAGAGAGAGAGAGAGAAAGAGACAGAGAGAGAGAGAGAGAGAGAGAATTATGTGAAAATGAGAGGTATGGGAGTGTTAAAGAGCAAAGCAAGTGGAAAACGCTTGATGATACACTGGATGACTCTCTGAAAACGTCTACTTTTAAGTTAACTTGTCACTTTTGTTATGCTCAGTTGTTTTCAGTAATGTTCTACTTCAGGAACCCATTTGGGATTTTCTTGGTAAATATATTGAAGTGGTTTGCCACTTCTTTCTCCAGTTCATTTTACAATGAGGAACTGAGGCAAACAGAGTTAAATAACTTGCCCAGGGCCAACCAGTTAGTAAGTGTCTGGAGCTAGATTTGAACTCTGGAAGATGAGTCTTCTTGACTTCAGGCCCAGCACTCTATCCATTGTGACACCTTGCTGCCCCTGAGGGGCAGGAATGTAACAAACATGATTTTACTTAACACGCAATACCAAAAATTTTCCTTTGTATAGGATGAAAAGATATTGATACATTCACTAATTCTCTCCATCTGTAACCCCAAAGCGTTTTAGTAGTAGACAGTACATGCGTGTTATCTTGGACTTTATTTTTTTTTTTAAATACATTTAACTTTTTACATTCATTTTCACAAGATTTTGGGTTCCAAAATTTTCTCCCCATTTG
>JAQQSK010007975.1:0-13723 GCA_028658325.1 Potorous gilbertii | reverse complement strand
GTTCTAGTTCCTTTGACTTTTGGAATATCATATTCCATGCCCTTCAGTCCCTTAATGTAGAAGCTGCTAGATCTTGTGTTATCCTGATTGTATTTCCACAATACTGGAATTGTTTCTTGCAATATTTTCTCCTTGACCTGGGAACTCTGAAATTTGGCTACAATGTTCCTAGGAGTTTCTATTTTTGGATCTCTTTCAGGAGGTGATCAGTGGATTCTTTCAATATTTATTTTACCCTCTGATTCTAGAATATCAGGGCAGTTTTCCTTGATAATTTCATGAAAAATGATTTCTAGGCTCTTTTTTTGATCGTGGCTTTCAGATAGCCCCATAATTTTTAAATTGTCTCTCCAGGATCTGTTTTCCAGGTCATTTGTTTTTCCAATGAGATATTTCACATTATCTTCCATTTTTTCATCCTTTTGGTTTTGTTTTGTGATTTCTTGGTTTCTCATGAAGTCATTAGCTTCCATCTGTTCCATTCTAATTTTTAAAGAACTATTTTCTTTGATGAGCTTTTGGACCGCCTTTTTCCATTTGGCTAATTCTGTTTTTTAAAGCATTCTTTCCTTATTGGTTTTTTGAACCTCTTTTGCCAGTTGAGTTAGCCTATTTTTAAAGGTGTTATTTTCTTCAGCATTTTTGGGGTCTCCTTTAGCAAGCTGTTGACGTGCTTTTCATGATTTTCTTGCATCTCTCTCATTTCTCTAAAGTGATTAAATATATAGAGATACAAAGTAGTTCATACACAAATATTACAAATAGACTGTATATATATATATATGTGTGTGTGTGTGTGTGTGTATATATATATATATATATACACAGAGAACAGATTATACACACACATGTATATACACAAAATTGTTAATGTACAGATATTACAATAGAAAATATGTACAAAGTAGTTAAATACAGGGTAGTTTGGAAGCAAAGACACTAACAATTGAGTGGATGAGGAAAAGCTTCTTAAAGAAGATGCTATCTAAACTATGTCTTATGGTAGAAATGGCAAGTTTTGGCAACTGATTGGATATGTAGAGTGAGGGAGACTGAGGAATCAAGGCTAACACATGCCTCCACTGCTGTGAAGCAGTTTCTTCTCAGAAGTTAGTTCTGAGACCTAACAAGAAACAACATCACCACTGGTCACAAGGTTGGATCTTGACAGAGGACCATAAAAAGTCTAATCACTTTCTTCCATTGACCAAACTGTCTATAATCAATGATACTCTACTTTGACTCATTCCTCAATGGTTAGCACAATCCTGCCCCTGCACATCCTCTTCATCCCTGTAATTCTGAATCTGGCTGCTAAAGTAAAAACCCCATTTTCCATCCCCAGTTGTGCTCACTCGACCTCATTTCCATCCCTCTCAAGCCTATCTCCAAAATGTCCCAATTGTCCCCACTCCAGATCTTCCCACATCTTCCACTATTCTCTCTAGAATATTCAGTCCATAGTTAACGAATTTGATTTCATCTTAAATCTTTTCCTTTCTCCCTCCTTTCATCTTCTGGTATTCATAAATCTGGTGCCTTTCTGATGAGCCTGCCCCCCGACCTCTTTTCCAGTACTGGTTGTACTTCTATTCATATTCCTTCCTGATTATGATGGAGAAATTGGAATACTTCTCGCTCCCCATTGCCACTTGCAGATTCTTTATCTGATAATAATATTTTATCATTTAATCTTTCCCTCTGTCTTATAGCTCCCAACTCTGTTCTTCATCCTCCCTGTGACCTCCAATTCCTCTAATTCTCTGTTATTTTCCAGGCTATCACTGCTGTACTAGCAACACCCTCCTTCTTGGACTGTCTTAATCCTTGGTGTATAAGTTCAACTCTGCACTTTATTATACACTTTAATCCCTTGTCCCTTTATCCTTTCTCCAGTCATACCTGACCAAAATCCAACTTTGTATTACTGCCATCATCTGCCATCTTTGCTTCTATTCCTGTTGCCTAATGAAGTTAGAGAAAGTATGAAACTGCACAGACTAACGCAAAGTGAAATGTCCTGTGTACAAAGTACCAGAAATTTTGTAAGATGATCAGCTATGAGTGGCTTAGTTGTTGTCAGTGATACAATTATCCAAGACAACTGTAAAGGACTTAGGATAAAAAAAAATGCTCTCCATCCCCAGAGAAAGAACTGATGGTGTCTGAATGCAGATTGAGGTGTACTTTCTTTTTACTTTACTCTTCTTGATTTATTTTTGATGAATGTTTTCTCTCACAACATGATTATTATGGATACGTTTTGTATGACTACACGTGTATAACCTATATCGAATTACTTGCCTTCTCAATAAGTGGAGATGAGAAGGGAGGAAGGGAAAGAATTTGGAACTCAGAGTGAGATAAAGTGAGATCAGTAAGTCAAGGTGACCTTGTTACTTGCCTTTGAAAGAACCTCATAGGCTTTCAGAAGTCACTTTGTGGATAAACTCTTTACAGCCTGTTTGATGCTTCCCTCCTCCCACTCCCCCAGAAGCTATGGAACAAAGAACAATTGTATTTCCTTAAACTTTTTAGGTGACTACTTGCAGTATTTCCCTTGGGATATGTAGCACATGGCAGGCTGTGTGGGGCATAATAGATAGAGAGCTGACCTCAGACTTATTGTTCAAGTACTGGCTCTTTGATCCAGGCAAGCTCTCCTAATTCCTTGATACGCACAGGGATCACTTGTGCTTGTGGTCAACCTTACAGGTAACTTTATAAGATTTTAAGTTACACAGCACTTGCTCCTTTGAATTGGGGGGAGTTTCCTCACTAAAAGTTCCCCAGACCAGTGAAATCACAGGTCCAGTTACGAAAACTTATGGACAAAAGAGATCTAGCTGACCTAGAAGAAAATGGAAATTCTTCCAAGTGTAAAAAAATGGCAAGTGTAAAAAAATCTGGTGCTACTATTTTCTCCTTTTGATCTTCCTCATTATACTGTTGGTCTGATGATCACAGCAAAGAATCAGCATGGCACAATGAAAAGAGCACTCTCTATATTTGAAATTAGAGGACCTACCTTTGAATGCCAGCTTCCAATCTAGGGGTCATCCTGAACTGTCTCTCACCCCCCATTTCCAAGCGTTGCCAAGGCCTGTCAGTTTCACCTTTGTAACATCTTTGAATATGCCTCCTTCCCTCCTGACACTGTCACTACTCTGGTGCCCTCACCAATTCACACTTTGGTCTGCCAGCCTCAAGTCTCTCTTGCTCCAGAGTCTCGTTTGTCCATTCAGCCACTAAAGTGATTTTCCTAAAACACAGGTGCATTTAGGGTTAGGGTTAGGGTTATCTACTCAGTATGCTCCAGTGGTTTCCTATTTTTCTCTAACACATACTCTTCGTTCCAGAGACACTGGCCTCCTAACTGTTCCATGAACAAGACTCTCCATCTCCCAGCTCCAGGCATTCTCTCTCATTCTCTCTCTGACTGTCCCCCATGCCTGGAATGCTCTCCTTCCTCTGTTGTAACTACTTACCTCCTTAGCTTCCTTTAAGTTCCAGCTAAAATCCTACCTCCTACAGGAAGCCCTCCCTAAACCCTCTTTGCTCCAGTGTTTTCCCTCTTTTAATTATTTCCTGGTTATATATATAGCTTGCTGTGTATATATTTGTTTGCATGTTGTCTCCCTTGTTAGATTGTAAGCTCATTGTTAGCAGGGACTATCTTTTGCTCCTTTTTGTATCCTTAGCATTTAGCACAGAACCTGGTACATAGCAGGTGCTTAATAAATGTTGATTGATTGATTCCAAGAATACATTAGGAAATGTAGGACATTAGGAAAACAGTCAGCATAATCGTATTAAAAACAAAAACTATGTTACCTCAGCAATGCAGAAAAAGCCTTTGAGAAAGTAAGATACTAATTTATAATAAAAATTCTGCAAAGAATAGGCATAGAAAGACCTTTTTAATATGATAAAAAGTATCTAAAACATATGCTAAATGACATATGCAAGGGACATACACTAGAATCTTTTCCAGTAAATATAGAAGTAAAGCAAAGATGCCCACTCTCCTTGTTATTTGATATAGCTCTGGAAAAGGCTAACAATAGCACTATGACGATAGAAAGAAATTAAAGGCATAAAGATAGGTAATAATGAGATAAAACTATCCCTGTTTACTGATGATATGATGATTTGCTTGAAAAGTCCTAAAGAACCAGCAAAGATGGCAAGCTAAAAAATAAATTGTCAAAAACAAACTTCATTTCTGTATAATAATGACAAAATCCAAGAGGCAGTAATAAAATGGGTAATCCCATTCCAGATAATTACAAAACACAAATCTGGGGATCAATCTCCCAAAGCATACAAAAGACTTATAAAGATTGAGTTACATCATGTTCCTTAAAGAAATAAAGAACAATTGTAATAGCTGGAAGAATGAATATTCAGTATTATGGATGGGCTATGTATGCCAGTATAATAAAAATTATAATACTACTTTTTTCTTTTCTTTCTTTTTTTTTTTACAGTTTATTTGTTTTTAGTTTTCAACATTCACTTCCATAAAATTTTGAGTTTTAAATTTTCTCCCCCTCCCTTCCTTCCTCTTTCCTCACGACAGCATGTAATCTGAAATAGACTATATATATGTTCGTATTAAACATATTTTCACATTAGTCATGTTGTAGAGAAGAATTAGAACCAATGGAAGGAACCACGAGAAAGAATAAACAGAACAACAAAAAAAGAGAACAAATAGTCTGCTTCCATCTTCATTCAGACTCCATAGTTCTTTCTCTGGCTGTGGATAACATTTTCCATCGGAGTTGTCTTAGATCTTTGCATTGCTGAGAAGAGCTAAGTCTTTCAAACTCTGTCATCTCACAATGTTGCTGTTACTGTGTACAATGTTCTCCTGGTTCTGCTTACTTCACTCAGCATCAGTTCATTCAAGTCTTTCCACATTTTTCTGAAGTCCACCTGCTCATCATTTCTTCTAGCACAATAGTATTCCATAACATACATATACCACTACTTGTTCAACCATTTCCCAACTGATGGGCATCTCCTCAATTTCCAGTTCTTTGCTACCACAAAAAGAACTGCTATAAATATTTTTGTACATGTAGATCTTTTTTCTTATTTTTATGATCTCTTTGGGATACAGACCTAGAAGTGGTATTTCTGGATCAAAGGTTATGCACACTTTTATAGCCTTTTGGGCATAGTTCCAAATTGCTCTCCAGAATGGTTGGATAAATTCCCAATTCCACCAGCAATGCATTGTGTTCTAATTTTCCCACATCTCCAGCGTTTATCATTTTCCTGTTTTATCATGTTAGCCAATCTGATAGATGTGATGTGGTACCTCAGAGTTTTGATTTGTATTTCTCTAATCAATAGTGATTTAGAACATTTTTTTTATGTGACAGTAGATTTAATTTCATCTGAAAACAACCTGTTCATATCCTTTAACCATTTATCAGTTGAGGAATAACTTATATTCTTATAAATTTGATTCAGTTTTCTGTATATTTTAGAAATGAGACATTTATCAGACACTGGCTCCAAAAATTGTTTCTCACTTTTCTGCTTTCCTTCTACTCTTGGTAGAATTGGTTTTGTTTGTGAAAATCTTTTCAAATTAATGTAATCAAAATTATCTATTTTGTATTTCATAACGTTCTCTGTCTCTTGTTTGGTCATAAATTCTTCCCTTCTCCAAAAATCTGACCGGTAAACTATTTCTTGCTGTCCTAGTTTGCTTATAGTATCAACCTTTATATCTCAATTGTGTATCCATTTTAACTTTATCTTGGTATATTGTATAAAATGTTGGTCTATACCTAGTTTCTGCCATACTGTTTTCCAGTTTTCTCAGCAGTTTTTGTTAAATAATGAATTCTTATCCCAGAAGCTGGAGTCTTTGGGTTTATCAAGTAGATTACTATAGTCACTGACTTCTATGTCTTATATACTTAACCTGTTTCACTGATCCACACTCTGTTTCTTAGCCAGTATCAAGTAGTTTTGGTGATTGCTGCTTTATAATATAATTTAAGATCTGCTAAGGCTAGGTCACCTTCCATTGCAATTCTTTTCATCAATGCCATTGATACTCTGAACCTTTTGTTCTTCCAGGATACACTTTTAATGGTTTATCAATCAAATTAATAGAGATATATTTTATAGAACTTGAAAAAATAATTTACAAAATCATTCAGAATAAATAAAAGATCTAGAATATTGAGAAGAATGAAGAAATAAGATAGGAATGAAAGGGGGGCTAGCACTTTCAAACTATATTATAAAGCAGCAGTCATCAAAACCATGTAGTGTTGGTTTAAAAATAGAGAGGTAGGTAAACGAAACACACTAGACAAGGGAGAATTAGAAACAATGGATTTTGATGTTCAGTGTTTAGTAAAGCAGAAAAGATAAATTTCTTAGGAAGGAGTCTCCTATTTGATATTTTTTAAACACTTCTGGGAAAACTGGAAAGCAGTGAGACTTAGACTAATACTTTACACCATATTCTCTAGTAAAAATCCAAATGGACATGTGACCTTACTATTAAAAGTCAAGCTGTGAAAAAGTTAGAAGAGATCATATCATTTGCCTCTCACATCTATAGGTAGGAAATATATTCTTGCCCAAACAAGGAATAGGGGCAATTACAAAAGATGAAAGAGATAAATTTAATTACATGAAACTGAAAAGCTTCTGCACAATCAAAACTTCCTTATCTACAATAGGAGAGAGGTGGTCAAATGGGAGAAAATAAAACGATTGTATGAGATTTCTTTAAATAGGAATTGGTATTGAGGGTGAAAGGTAGAATGAGCATATTGATTTATTAAGCAATGCATGGCAATTGCCTAAGAAACTGGGTCCCTTTCCTCAGCTTAGGACTGGATGCCAAATATAGGAGAAGGACACAGATGTTAAAAATAATTTATCAAATAAAGCCAATTAATTAAAAGGAAACTGTACAATATTAGATAGCTTGATTTCTAATGGGATGAAAGATTAGGGACTTTACAGGTTAGGAGGGAAAGAGTAAACAGATACATTTCCCTGGAATCACAAAAAGAGGTGTCTCATTCCCCTCAAGTGTCTATAAACAATGAAAAGAACATGGGAAAGGATGAAAGATTAAGGACTTTCCATCCTGGGAAGGGGAGAGCAAACAGGTGCAATTCTCTGAATTCAGAAAAGGAGATGTCACTTCCCCCCCACCAAGTGTCTGTAAGCAATCCAAGGAACATGGAAACAGTAACTGATCAGTGGAGGGCCAGTTTTCTGATAAGACATATGGGTTGCTTGTGATTTATAATCGTGAAAAAGCTCCTTGCATTAGTCTTTGAATCTGACCAGGTTTCTGATTAACATAGCCTAGATCCATGGTTAAGGGTATCTAAACAGCAAGTAGAGGTGGTTTGGTTCCCAGCCACGCAGGACTGAGTTCAAACAGGGCACCCAAGTTTTCTCTCAGTTTCCATAATTAAGTTTTCTCACAGGACGGAAGTTGGATTAGACTTATAATTGAATAAGGTAAGAATAATAGTCTAGCTCCAGAACTGAGTCACAAGAGTCCATGTGATTTACCGTTCCCACAATTAACCTCTTGCTGTCTTAATCACATCATAAGAAATTCTTTCTCTTTCTCTCTCTGTCTCTCTCACACAGAGATAACGTATACATATATTTGTTTATATGTAAGTAAAACACACGTATATTTTTGTGTTTATACCGTTCTGTAAGAAATGATAAATCTTGATTAGTACCGGGAAATATGGAAAGATCTATATGAACTGATATAGTGGAGTAAATTGAGCAAAGAAAACATTATACACACATAAACAAAGGTGAAAGTTGCAGAGTTTTAAAAAACAAAGAAGGTCAAAAGAAAAGATATAAGAAGATCCTCCCACCTCTGCCTTTGGCAGAGGTGGGATGGCCACAAGCAATACTGAGGGCAAATATTTTTAAACTTTTCAATATTCTGATTAGTTATATTGATTTTTCTTTTCCTTTTTTTTTTACTTAAAAATACTATTTATTATATGGAATGGCTTTGGTGGGGGAGAAGAAAATTGGGGGAACTATGGTGATATAAAAAGCATAAGACATAAATAAAAATTTATTTTAAAAAATATTGCTTCTAAGGAAGCGTTTCTATTCTGAGATTATTTCACAAAGGACCTAGGTGGGGAAGAGGCCATTTCAAACTTTCCTTTCTGTTTTTTGTTTCTTGTAGAGAGGTAGAAGGTGAACTTGAAGTGGTTTGGGAATCTACTGCCAAAGAAAACCAAAGAATGAAAGAATTCCTATACACCACCCTGAAGAAGACACACTCATGGAAGAATGCCAATGTCTGTGACTCAGACTTAAACCAGATCTCCAAAGAAGAATTAGTTGAAGGGTATGCTCTCAGCTATTGTGAGGTGAAATCTTCAGGTATCCAGATACCAGAAATGCCTGCTTTACATACCTTATGCCAGACAGAACCCAATGATGGCAAAGACACAACATCCAAAGCAGAACTTTTTCTCCAAAGGGAAGCCAATTTATATTGAAAAAGAAAGTGTACTATTCTCCTGTGCACAACATTTTTCGCCTTATGACTATGACACTCTTTACTTCATCTAAAGGGTGGAATAAATTGTCCAAGAAATCTAATTTAGTTTTTTTTAAACTTCTTTTTATTTTTAGGGTATATTATAAAATCCTTATAATTCTTCTTACCAAATAAAATGTTCTGTTTACCCCAGTAATCACCATTCAAAGCTAGGTGTATTTCTCAAGTAAACAAGTGACCTAAGAAAAATTTGAGTCCTAATAACCATATAACAGCAATAAATTGAAGTCTGCTACAAAAGAATTGTGCAGTAAAAGGGAGTAGGGTCTTGTGTTTTGGTAAGTAAATCATGTCAAGTAAAATTTTTACCTCTGGCCTAATGAGCTGTTTCAATGAAGTATGCACAAGTATATATGCATATTAGGCTTTAGCAGTGATGGCTTTGAGTATTGACTTCCTGAAATTGTACAATAATAAAATTTATACAAGAGAAGTAAGAGATTTATTTCTCATGACCAAATTGTGTTCCATGTTAGCACAGTTTGGAAATTTACAAAACTGTATTAGATATTTGATCAGTTTTGTTGTATTTTCTTTTCATTTATGATATACCATTTGCCTATATCACTAGAGACATTTGCAAAAATTTATTTTTAAATTGTCCTGCATTCTGGCTGTTTAAAGTTAAAAATATTAGGTATGTATGTGAACCCATATATAAGTCAGTAGAAATCCAAAATTCAGATAATATCTCTTTTCTCTGGGCTTCCTCAGAGAGTGATGGCATTTATTTGTTATGGTGTAAAGAAGTTATTTGAGAATGAAAAGCTAAAATGGATGATAGTATTTCCTAGGGCTAATTTAGGACCATATGCTTATATTATACATCACTGACCATGTATCAATGCTTCAAGTACCATTGCTTTGTTGTTACGAGATTTCTGTATGTGAGAATGACTTCTACTGTTGCTGATCCTGGACCATGTACCTTTCAAAAAGTTGTGGAGGGTTTTTTTCCCCAAGTGCCTCATATTAGACATTTATAATAGCCAGCATTGGTCTCTTTGTAACACACACACACACTCACGCACGCACGCACACACGCGCGCACGCACACACACTCTCACTCATAAGATATATGCTGGTCCTTTGATGAACTTAGGATTTCATCCTTATTTATTTATAAAAAATTCCTTTTGACTTCATTAAGCTTGTTCAGAAGTCAAAAACCAATGAGTTTTGTATTTTACAAGGTACATCATGACTAGTTTTCACCCCTCTCACCAGCCAGAATAGTCCCTGGTAATTGCTATAACTGGTAACATTATGTATTCTGTGTTGTAACCAAATTCTTCTCCCCCCTCTTAACCCTCCAACTCCTGTATCTCTGCTTTTTCACATATCCATCATGGCTGTGACATAAATACACACACACACACACACACACACACACACACACATATACACTGCCTCCTCAACTCCATCTCTTAGAATCATTAGCTGTCTGCATGGCTCAGCTCATGTACCACTGCTTGTGCTGCCTTCCTCCTCCTCTTCCAGTTATCATGTATATTTTTATCTGTTTTCATGCTGTATTCCTCAAGTAGAATGGAAACTTCTTGAGGGAAGGGACTATTTTTCATTTTGTCTTTGTATCCCAAGGGCATAGGACATAAGTTGGACTCTAATAAATGCTTATTGGATTGGATTTGGAAGTTCTTGTAATTTGGTTCGTTTTAAGAACAATAATTTTTCTCTCTCCAACTTTGATATCTATTACAAATAAAATGATAACATTTAGAAGGTTTAACATCTATTTGCAATATAGTTCAGAACATATGTAGTATAGTTGTACTATAGTGTCCCAAAAAAAATCTGTACAAGTAATAATAGCAAATTTCCTTTATAACTTGGACTTTTTTCTGTGATATTTTGTCAGTTGAAGTAATTATTCAGAATTCTGTTGTCAAGCACTAGAAAACCCTTTTTACTACTTCTATTAGATATGCCTCTGTTTTGAAAATTTACGTGTCACAAATGTTAAGTGGAAGGTAAAATGAGTAGGTATTTCTCTCCACTTCTATTGCAAGTTCAGTAAAATTTAGGATCATAGGATTTAGAGTTGGAACAGACCTTGACATCATCTAGTTCAGGGATGGGGAACCATCAGCTTTGAGGCCACACGTGGCCCTCTAGCTCCTCAACTTCACAGAACAAATTGGATTCAGTCAAAGGACCACACTTAAGGAGCTAGAGGGCCACATATGGCCTCGAGACTGATGGTTCCCCACCCCTGATCTAGTCCAATTCTTTCATTTTGAAGTTGGAGAAAGTAGAAGCAGCAGATTCCCCATGGTCCCTCCTGACCTGGGTTCTTCCCTTCTTCCCAGTTCCCCCCTTGGAGAAAGCATAGACTAGTGTTATTAATTTAAGCATTAATCCAACATCACCTACTATGTTCAACGTTCTGTACTGGAGAAATGGTGTTCGGTAGCAAGTCCAGTAGAAGGGAGTGCAAGGTGGAGCAGTTGGACAAGGTCTCAGAGGAAGTGGGTACACACTAAGCCCCTATGATTTGTAGAGAGATAGAGGGCAGTATGGAGTAATGAATAGAGAGCAGGCCTCAAAGCCAGGCTGAGCTGGATTGCACACCTGCCACATAACTGGCTGCATGACCTGGGCCAATCACTCAGTCTCTCTGTGCCCAGGCAGCTGTCGAAGATTCTACGTATCTTTTCCCTGAAGAACCCTCCTCTACTAATGAAGTCACAGGTCTGGTCATCTAATACTAAATGCGTAGAGAACACAATAGTGCCTGAGGAATGGATAAGGGAAGAAGGGAAGGACTTTGCAGGTTAGGAAGAGAGTGTGAGCAAACACTTGAATGACAGAAAAGACTAAAATGGGGAAGAGACTGGTTTGGAGAACAGAATATTTGTATTGTGAAGTAGGGGAAAGTTAGTTTGAGTGGGATCCTTAATTTAGAACTGGAAGGGACCTCAGCAGGGAGAGAGGAAGAGAATGAGATAAGCATTTATATACCACCTACTATGTGCTAAGTGCTTTACAAATGTCTGATCAGAAACACAGCAACCCTTCATAGCAGGTGCTGCTATTGTCCTTATTTTATAGTTGAGAAAGATAGAGGTGAAGTGACTTGCCCAAGGTCACACAGCTAATAAGTTTCTAAATTAATATCTTCCTAACTTCAGACCTAGCTCTCTATCCACAACAGCACCTAGATTAGGAAACTGAGGCCTAGAGAGAAATTTTTTTTCCCCAAGGTCACAGAAAAAGTGGCAGAGTCAGGATCTGAACCAGAGTCCTCTGACTTCAAATTCATCATACATTCCCCTGCATCATGGCTGCCTCTCCAAAAGCGTAGGGCAGATTTTCCCTGTTAGCTCTGAGACACTATTAGAAGTTCTTTAGCACAGAGAATGACATGATGAAAAAACGGTTTTACAAAGATTCATTTGGTGGAGATATGTAGGATGCATTGAAGGGAAATTGCCCAGAGGCAACAGAACCACATCAAAGTGTGTGACAAAAATATACTGATGGTGCCTGGCTTAGGGTTTTAAGAATGAAAAGGAAAGGAAGGGTGTGAAACATTTCAAAGGAAGAAATGACAGAATTTAGTAACTGGATATAAGAGATCCAATGACAAGTATGAAAGATGAATCTCATATTCTAAACATAGTTAACTGAGAAAATGGCAGCGCCATTGACAAAAATAGGGAAGTTGGGAGAAGGTTGGCCTGAGTGAGGAGGTGGGGTTGGGATGCCACCCTGTGATGCCGTCTCTCCACAGATATTCTTAGAACTTTGATCTCTCTTCTACTTACTACATGATCTACCTTGTATTAAGTGGAGAGATAGACAGACAGATAATCAGTTCACAGTATTCCATACTACCTCCATATTGTATATAAGTTACTTGTGAGTAGAGACTATCCTGTTTTTGCCTGTATTTCCAGAATCTAATACATGCCTTGCACACAGTAACCACTTAACATGAAACTGAATTGAGTCTTGTTTGGGATGAATTTAATTTGAAGCAACAGTGGAACCTGCAGAGCGATTCCCTGTAGGGATTGGAGCTCAGTTCCTAACAGTATTTAAGAGTCATTATCGTTGAGGTGGTGACGAAGGATTGGTTCATTGGAATGAAGAGGATAGAGAAGGACAAATAGAGGAGCCAGTCATTAGAAGAAGAACCCAAAGGGAGATAAAGATATACTTAGGGAAATGGGAGGAGGAAAAACCAGGGTACTACAATGTCCTAGAAACCCAGGGCAGTATATTGCATCCCATCTGCTCTACGTGATTATAATACTCTTGTCTCCTTTTAAGTTGTTATTTCTATTTTGCAACATTCTGGTCCCTCATTGTGCCAGTTTTGACCTGAGATATAAAAGGAAGTGGTTGGTGATAATTGTGCTGGAGAAAGGCAAGGAAATGATCTGTGTCTTTATGTACAGTAAACATCTATTTTTCCAGCACTCTTAACTACAGCTTTTAACTGCCTTTTCTGAATATTTGTCGTATAGTTAAAATTTGATGTTTAGAAGTATGATCTTCAACTGCACACAGAATGCTAAAAAGATCTTCTGAATCTTCAGAGATTTAAAGTTTTGGTGTATTTTTACTATGTTCCAAATATTCTGATACTTTGCAAACTGATAATCCCTATGTAGTATCATATGTAGTGCCTTATGTCAGAATACCCTTCCCCAATAGATAGCACTGAACAGGGTTAGAAGCCGTGTCTGTTGCTCCTTATGCTATTTTCTCTGTGATTTCTGCTTGTGATTTCTGTTTGTATTTTTACTGAAGTTCAGGTGCTGAATTTTTCCCCTGAACTAAGTGAATGATATATGTGTTTGATTAAAGTGAGATGGTTGACCCCTTAAAAGTTGCTTTCCGTTAAGAAAAACATATCCGAGAATCTGTACTAGCAGGCCATCCTGGGTATGCTAGGGTGCTTGCCTTTACAAAAGGTCATCCTGTTCAATCCCCTCATCTCTTGTTTCTCAGGTGAGTGGTGGTGATATCATTGTTTCTTTTTTTTTTTTCCAATCAACAATGATTTATTTTTTTTCTTTTCACTTTTTTTTTAATTTTTATTTTATTTATTTATAAATGTTCTACAATCACTTCCTTAAAATTAAGATTTTA
>JAQQSK010007974.1:0-13724 GCA_028658325.1 Potorous gilbertii | reverse complement strand
TCCTTCCTCCCTATCTCCCTCCCTCCTACCTCTCTCTCTCTCTCTCTCCCTCTCCCTCCTTCCCTCTCTCCCTCCCTTCCTCCCTCCCTCCCTCCTTCTCTCCCTCTCTCTCTCCTTCCTCCCTATCTCCCTCCCTCCTACCTCTCTCTCTCTCTCTCTCTCCCTCTCCCTCCCTCCCTCTCTCACTCTAAGATTCCATTTTCATGATGATCGGTCTACCGTTACCATGTACCTCCTGACCTCTAGAAAGTGGCCAGACAGCCCTTATGTGTTAAGAGACTTCCTTCCCTTCTGGGAAAACAGTGACCTCTATTCTTATTTGCAGCTAATTATAAGAAAAACCAGTGGTTTCCAGTTTCATTTTGGAAATCTAGCTGTATTCTTTTTTCTTTACTCCATGCTGAAATAATTGATATGTAATAAGAGAGAAGGAAGGGGGGGAGGGGAATTCCACTCTTTCATTCATTACCCTCTAGCATCCAGTTGTCTTTCCTGCTTTCTTTTTGCCTCGGTTGTATCATCTGTGAGATAATGGCTTTAGGAGAGATCAGTAATTCTCAAAATTTTTGGTCTCAAGAGTCCTTTATACTCTTAAAAATGATGGGAGATGCCAAAAAGTTTTTGTTTCTATGGATAATATCAATAACACAGTAATCTTATGAAAATCATTTTGACCTGGAGGACCTCCTGAAAGGGTCTTGGGGACCACCAGGGATATGGTGGGGACCACACTTGGAGAACAATTGATCTAGATGATCTCTAAGGTTTGCCTACCTCTAACTGCTCTCCACCCTAACAAACACACTTAAAATTGATAATCAGCATTTCCCATGGTGGATTGAGCCTAAGGGGATGGAAAAGTCATGGCTGAGTCAGGAGCTCAGGCCTACAAGGATTAGGAAATAATTTACCTGTATTTCACCAGAGACCTTGCTGCCAATTAATTCAAGGGTTTTCTTGAATAGAAGGCTTGTATTCCCTCTGTTAAGTTGGGCCTTTGTCAACAACAGAATAGCAAGCAGGAAAGGCCAATGGCCTGCTCTGACCCATCTGTGACCCAACAAGGCAGAGACTTGGCAGCAGCCTGAGCCTGAAGGAGTCAGGAATCCAAAAAGGGACTTTTGCTGGCTTGTCTCCGAAATGTGTGTGCGCGCGCGCGCGTTCTGATAAGTCACATTTTGTAACCACCCAGTATTGTACTTAGCACTATTAAATCTCATCACTGATTTACTTGCTGACCCTGAAAGTAACCCTAGAATAAACATGTACCACCTTCTTGTTCTGCTTCCCCAGGGCCTCGGTGACTAGGAGGACGTTTGGTCACAGTGGCATTGCAGTGCATACGTGGTATGCATGTCCAGCATTAATCAAGTCCATATGGGCTATGGCCATTAGCCAACACCAGTTCTACCTGGACAGAAAGCAGAGTAAGGTAAACCTCTTCCCTGGGACATCGAGGGAACAATTTCTATTTACACTAAAGATTTCACAAAGGCTGGAGCTTTCTCCTAGATAGACCACTGATATACCTGGAGGTCATAGACTGAATGGGCCCCAGGGAGCACATAACTTGGGGATTAAAAATTGGAATGGGGCCCATTTGATTCATTAATGGCATAAACTCATACCAGTCATGGTATTCTCTGCTTCTTTGGGCTCTAGATAGATGGAATAAAACCAGAATTTGCCAAGAGACCCATCTCCTCCAAGGTGCCAGAGGGGTTTCCGGCCCACCCACAATCTCATGGGTTCATCCTTCTTGATGCAGTCTACTCAGGCTCATTTGTGGCATTCTGACCCTCTTTCAAACCACTGAAGAATCCACCTCAGACCAAATAGGAAAATTCTGTAACTAGTATTTTATACAGGGGCAAGTTGTTTTCTTCTTTCTAGAGGGGAGAGAAGTAGTAACCTTTCTCAGTTAATAGACAACATCTAACTGTTTAGGATAATTGCTTTGACCCTGCAGGCTTTTCTAACTGCCAGCTTCATTAAATACACACACACACACACACACACACACACACACACACACACACACACACAGAAAAAGTAAAAAGGTGTAACGATAACCTTCTCTAAGACTGGGCCCAGGAGCTCAGAAATTTGTAAATAATTATCTTCCTTAGGTGCCCTGTGGTTCCCTCACACAGAGGCAATTCTCATCAGCTAGTGGGTAGGTGGGTGTGTGGGTGACGTCCTTCTTGTTAACACACACAAACATATCAACACTTGCTCCTTCCTACTACTTCACCTCCCCATCCCCCCCTTCCCCCATCTACCACCATCAGGAGCAACTCCTACTCATTATCCCTCCGGAATAAAAGCATATCAAGATGGGCTCTGTCCCTTTCTCAGGCTCTTACTGCCATGGGGAGGGGGTGGAGGTATTGAATGAGCAAACCTTGGCAGCTCAGTGGAGTGATACCACCAATCTCTTGTGGAGTTTTCTCTCCTGCAGTGTTAGTTTCTATGGTGGGTGTGGGAGGACACCAGCTCAAAGGTTCATTAGCCCTGTGCAACTCTGCTGGTTTGGGGAATTTTCTCTTTTTTTTTATCTTCCTTTGTTTGGAGATTTTTTTTTCTTTTTTTAAGGGAGCATGGGAAAGGAGAAAAGAGGATAAGGCAAGGAAAGCGAACTAATGTAAAAGGTGTAGGATGGCTTTCAACCAGGAGCTATCTGCCATGCATACTAGCCATGCAATGACTGCCACTTTTTTTCTTTTGCTAGTTTTTATATTTTCACCATCTTCTTGGCATTGGTTGGCTTGAATTGGGTCTGGAATAAAACTTCACCAACCCCTACCTTTGGCATTTTGTACCACTAAGAATATATCGGCACAGTAGCCTTTATGGTAATGATGTATAATGGCACAATAATTTGAGGCTTTATTTGATACAACCAAATCAAACCATGCTGAAGTGTCTTAATTCGTTACATGTTGTACACACTGAATGGGTATAAGAGTTTTCCAAAACTATAAGTTTATTATTAGTAAGAGCAGTTGGAAGACAAAACCTTTCAATACTTATTTGGTGGTTTTACCTGGGTTCAAATCCTGCTGTTGGCACTTAATACGTGACCTTGATCAAGTCCCTTAACAACCTTCCTGGGCTAATGCTTCTTCATCTGTACAGTGAAGGGGTTGACTAGATGACCTCCAAGGCCCCTTCAAACTCCAGATCCATGATCCTTTGTCAAGGAGATATACGAAGGACAGATGGCTCAGTAATCTTCTAGAACACAGAGGGTCATCCTTCTTGATATAAAGTTCCATATATTGATGTCATGAATTTAAAGGAGAAAAAAATTGTATTTGACTCTGTAGATAGCAAACAATTAACCGTAACAACAATTTACATGTAAATAAGACTTCGTAGTTTATAAAGTACTTCGCTGCCAACAACTTTGTGAAGTTGGTTGTGCAAATGTTATTTTCATTATCCTCATCTTATAATTGAAGAAAGGGAGACAACCATGGTATAATGAAAAAAAGACCTGTATCAGTCATGATGATCTGAGTTCAAATCCTATCTGTGAAACCTATCAACTACCTTATCCTGGGGTGTAGACACTTTACGCAGTGCCTCTAAAAGGCCTGTATATTACATAAGCATTTCCCATTGTAAAAGAAATCTCTTCACTGTGCTGTATCCTTCAGCCCTATACCACTGAAATCCCAGTGATGATCTGAACTCCTCTCACCCCTAAAAATGAGAAAACTCAGTCTCAGAGATGTAAAACCACTGGAGCAGGATCCCACAGCAAATATTGGAATTCAGATTGCAGGGTTCCCAGTTTAGCTCACTGTGTCATAACTAGTGTACCACAATGCCTTCCACACAGTGTTGTTGATCATGTGCACGCTCTGTCTCTTGTGTTTAAATGCAGAAAGATGATATAATAACATCAATTATTGTTATCAAATAATATAAGGTTATATATAATATATTATCATACAATAATATATATCATATAATGTTACAATTATTAATTATTTTAATATTATATTACTGATATAATAACAATCAATTAAAGATGAAACCAAACTTCAACATCAGCAGGGAGGTCCTTAATATGCCACTATTTCAGTAGCCAGCCTTCAACCTGTGGAAGGGAATATGTGTCCCCACTGGGCACAGTCACTTCATCAAAGATAACACTTGGATGATCACAAATGCCACGATCCCCTTCCATTCCCCACAGGAGATGATCATTCCTTGACGCATTGTGTTAGGGATAATGTATAGCATCTGAGTGTCAACTCTGGGCAAGTGCCTTCTAATACCTTGTTGATCACTTTCTCTATCTGGAGGAATGAAAATTCCTTTCCTTATCCAGTAACCAAAAGTTTAAATGAGACGAGTATTGTGGAAATACTCTGCAAATTCCTACCACAGTTATGTTAGTTGAATCAATGAAAGCTCCCCAATTTAAAACGGAGATGATAGAGCTGATCAAAGGCCCCTTAGGGAAAGTGTGTCACAAAATCCTTATCTGAGGAATGAGTGATATGCAAAATATGATATAATGTATATAAATAACACACACATACCTATTTTTATGTGTGTGTGTGTTTGTATACATATACTCACACACAAAACAAATGCTAAAATTCTTCCTGGTGAGTAGATATCCCTCCAGATAAATTATGTCCAAGGAACTCAGGACCAAACACAAAATATTTTAGAACAGCTCATGTTGGCTAATACATCAGGGATCACACCACACTCTACTATAGACAATGCTACACCACCCATTCATCTCTTCAAAGGCCTTCAGCAGGCCTTCCACGTAATATTTACCAACCCCAGAGACAAGTGTTGCCTAGTCGTCATAGCAAACATTACCCCAAAAGGTAGCCCAAAATTTCATGTTCTTCCCCGGGTTTGGACTATTTTCTCCTTTTGTGGATTTTGTGTGCCTAGCTCATGTACATGTATGCTGGGGGCCTCTCCTCTGTCTCTGTCTGTCTCACTCTTTCTCCCTACCCCTTATAATACACCTGCAGGCATATATATGCATGTGCACACATGGACTTACACTTTATTTGTTTCTCCCAGTTTTATATTTGAGGACTCTTCCACACTGTGGGGAGGGAAATGGTAGTCTAAGTATAAATTGATTAATGTTTGTGAAACCCTTTGAGAACAAGAGGCATTGTACTGGAAAAATGTTCATTGCAATTAGTAACTGACCCCATATTACCTCAGAGACCAGAACAAGACAGCTGCCACTATCCAAGTTCGAAAATCCCTAATTATCCTTATCTCAAGGAAGGTCTTGCTATCTCCAGATAAAAATACTCTAAAATGCAAATTGCTTAAAGTTCTCTAAGTGACAGAGAAAGTACCAACCTATTTGGTGGAAGGACTTTTCTCAGCTGGGAATTCCCCAAGCCAATGAAAGCACAGTTCCTAACCTTATCTTTTAAAGAACTAGCTTTTCCCAGAAACTTAATAACAGTCTTCCTTCAGATAACAGATAATTGAGGGATTCTTTCTCCTTTTCCAAGATAATATAGTCTTCTTCCTTTTATCCAAGGCCAGGAGTCAAAAGAAATTTAGGTGTTGCTTGCATGAGCTGGGATACCTCAGACGAGAGGGCATTAGGCCAGACAGATCTCCTTACTGAGAAGCCTCCTTCTGAGATGCTCAAACTGTTTCCTTTTCTCCCCACCCCTCCCCCTTGTTTCTGCTAGTACTCCAACCCAGCCTAACTTGGGCATTGTCATATTACCATTCCAAACCAAATCAGGAAGGTTTCTGAAGTCTTCTTTACTGAATTCTTGCTGCCTTTTGGAGGCTCGCATATTTGGGACTGTATTTCCTAGGTATCCTAGGCCCAGAATGAAAGTATTTCACAGAAAACCCCACCATCACCATCAGCACATACACACACACACACACACACACACACACACACACACACGTACACATGTGCGCACGAACATGGCAAGGGGGAGGCAGTTTGTCCATGGTTTTCTCTGAGGACACTGAAGCGCTCAGGTTTAACCTCACAAATGCAAAGTCACTCAGCAAATTAGTGGTAAATCTCCAACTTCCATTACTTGGTTTCCTTAGCTCCTAGACTTTTCCCTTTCTCTCATGGATAACTAAATGCTCAGTATGGGCTTGTTTCTCTTTTTTTTAATCACTAGCTTATAGAAGAATGTCTCTTCTTCCAAGAGAGGAGAAACGGGATTTCTCCAGATACAGTCCGAGCTTGTTCAGAGATAGCCCTCGTCCAGATGGGTGCTGTTAATATTCCCTGTCAAAGTGAAATAGAAGCCCTTCCCTGTTTTCTGCGCCAGACCCAAATCTTGTGAGATGGCTTTGGCAGTCATGATTATTTTATGGGACCTGGAAGCACTAACTTGAGAAAGCCAACCTAATCCTGAGAGCAAGGAACATTGCTGAGGTCAGGAAGGAATCATGACTAGAGGAAAGATTTGCCAAGTCAAACAAAGGCTGAGGAGGAAGGTGCTTCATTCCTAGGTGAACACAACAAGCAAGGAGCTTCAGCATTTCCTTTATTCCCTAGAGTTTTATCTTGTTAACACATGGAAAGTTCATGGTCATGGTCAACCCTTTCCCATCCCCCCACTTCCCACCCTCAACCCCTGCATCCACCAGCTGTAGCCTGAATTTGAACTTTTCTCCTGAGCTTTGTCAAACCCAGGAGAACATGATGGATGTAAAGACAATGTTTGCAGCACCTATGTGCCTGACTGGCCATATAGAGAAGGGCATGTTAAAATGAGCAGGACAGGGGACCCCCCAGGATGAAACTAGGAGAAAGAAATCCATTTATACTTTCTTCATAATATGTCCTAGACCCTCCACCTGTGCCTGCCTGGGTAGAGGGAGGCCATGGCACTCATCCATGTGGGGAATTACTATTAATTATTAGTCATGTGCTAAGGTTCTTCAGAGCCTCCATTTTGACTTTGAGCTAAGACTACATTTGCATAAAGAAATGGACAAGACCTGTGATTTCATTTTTGTATTTGTATTGTATTGTATTGAATTGATTCCATTTCATTTTTGTATGAGGATCAGGAAACTCCAGTTCAGATTTGCTCCACCAATTGTACCAAGGAATGACAGCTTCAACTTTGCAACCTCTAGTATTAGAAAGCTGCTTAGAGCAATGAGAATTCAAGTGACTTTTCCAGGGTCATACAGCCTGTGTATATCCAGCTCTTTTCAGCTTCAAGGGTAGCTCTCTATCCCCTACCTCATACTGCCTCAAACATTTATGTAGATTATATTTAAATAGTCAACATTGGCTAATGACTACAGTTGAGGAGAACAATTAACAAATTTGTCATTTTTAGCTAAAATTGTGTTGCTAAAGGTAATTGTTTGAATGTTACCCATTACTGGCCTCAGAATTTGGTCCCTAGATGTTAAGTGGAAACTGTAACCTTTAAACATATTTGTGGGAATGAAAAACATTTTTATTTGCCAAAAGCAGTAAACAAAATATGTATCTTCATTACCTTTGGGATTACATATATAAACACAGCAAATTTTTTATTGTTCTCTTCTACTGCAAACAGTCTATATAACTACATAATAATGTAGTATTAATAAGCTTATTTGTAATATATACTCTTAGTTATACATCTTTATTAGTTCCTTTGATATTGAAAACTTCTTTAAAAGTTTGTATTTCCACTTTTTATTAGAGTCTGAATAACCCAGGCAAGCATTTGCTCCATAAGTATTCACATCTTACATACTACAATTCCATGCCAATAGGGCATACACACCTACTAACCATCTAACTACCACCCCCCCCTAAAATTACTAAGAAACCTTTTTGGCACTGTGTGAATAACAAAGACAGACCTTGGAAACAGCTTAAAATTTAGCTGCAACTTAAAATGACTTTTACATTACGAAACTTTTATATCACTCAATCTGTAAATAATTTTAGTGTTAACATATGTCAAACCCTGTGCTAAGCTCAGGGAATACATAAAAAAGATAAATAATAGTCTCTACCTTCGGGGAGTTTACAGTCTAATGAAAGAGACCACATGTACATAAATCGATATATACAAGATACATAAAGATAGAAACAAGGTGGCCTTGGAAAGGAAAATATTAGCTGCTGGGGCAGGTGGGGAAAGTGGGAGCCCTTGGAGAGTCACCTATAGTAGTTGTTGCTTAAGATGATTCTTGATGGTGGTCAGAAAATCTAAGAGGGGCAGATATAGGGGGAGAGCATTCCAGGCATGAGGAACAGTGAGTACACAGGTACAGAGATAGGAGACAGAATGTCATGTATGAAGTACAATGAGAGACTGGACCACTGGACCCATGGAGACAAGCAATGTGTATGAATACTGAAAAGGTCAGGCTATGAGCGAGACACACAATGGAGTTTATATTTTATTCTAGAGGTAATCGGAAGCCACTGGAATTTACTGAGGGGGCAGAGGGGCATGGTCAGGCCTGCTCTTTAGGAAAGCTACACACTCATACAAGTTTCAAAAATTTATCTCTTTTCTCCTTGAAGTAGACATGTTTAAGCACAGAATTAAAGCAATCACAGAATACTTGTAACTCCTGTTGGATGATAGCTTGCTTATGTGTGCCATTGCCAGAAGTTTCAGTAATATATTAACTAATAGCTGGATCCAAACTCCCCAGACTTAGAATAGTCAAATACTTAGGCAAGTAAGACACGTTGTCAAATTGTAGCATCACAAATAGGCGAGTTTATGTTGTCCATAAGCAGTAAGTTTTATCAGATCTAAACTTCTCTATAATCATATTTCTTCCATCTGATTCTAGTCCAAAATCCATGCTGCAAGAAGCCTGAGCGAGATTGCTATTGACCTGACCGAGACAGGAACACTGAAAACTTCCAAGTTAGCCAACATGGGTAGCAAAGGGAAAATTATCAGCGGCAGCAGTGGGAGTCTCCTTTCATCAGGTAAGGGCTTTGGTTTATTCTGTTGGAGTGTGCAAATAATAACACAACTTCGCACCATCTGGCAGAACCGTGCAGGGCTGGGAAACAGCAGTAGCTAACAGAACAGCCTGGTGTATAGCAGTATGTTTTAAAAAAAACACACCCAAAGTTGAGAGTAAACTGAGATACCATGTCACAAATGTCAACAGGTGCTACTAAAAAAAAAATTAAGCTGCAGCTGCCAATCAAATGATAGTCCAGAGTAAAGAGGATGATTTGTAATACAATAGTCTTTTCACCCACACCCTAGGATCAATCAATTAGTCATACTTGTTGACTGATGGACCAATCCTCTGTTAGTAATATTATCTCTAAATAGAAGAGAAAGTGGTTTCTGTATGTGTGTGTGTGTGTGTGTATGTATGTGTCTTCAGGAGTGGAGGAAATGCATTGTAATGGAACTAACAGAGACCACTTTAAAGCAATAGAATGTATTTCCCAGTCATTTTAAAGAAAAAGTATAGAACCATTCCCCCTAATTATTCTGAATGTGAAAGATTTGTTTTCAGGAGACTCCACAGCACTGTGTTGGGCTGATACCAAGGCTTGAGTTTCACAGGCTCACCTTGGGCCTTTGTCTAGTGACTTCTTCAATAGAAAACCAGTTTGCAAAGTAGTCATAGGCAAACCTTGACAAATGAAATTGCTCAGATAATCAAGTCTTTGGCACTGTCACATGGCTCAACCTCAGAAACCGATATGATTTTATCATTGGAAATGACAATAAAGAAGGAGTATTGCCATCTGCTCCATTGTTGCCCTACAGACCATGGGACTTTCCCATCTGAATTGTAGCTGAAACCTCTATATGGGTTGTTTCCCCCATTATAATGCAAGCCCCCAAGAAAAGAGACTGTCTTTTCTGTTTTTATCTCCAACACTTTACACAGTGTTTTGGCCAGAATGAGTACTCAATAAATGCTTTTTTCATTCACTCAATAGGCAGGAAAAAGCAAAGTTGCTAAAACATCACCTACTATAGCCCTCAATTTCCTGGAAAGCTTGTTAAGTGAGCCTTCAGGTTGACCAGAATAGAGGAGCTTTGAAAGCAGACAGATGCAACGACGATAGAAGCTCAGATTTCTCCTAGCCCTGATGTGTGGCTTGCTGATGGCCCTGGAATAAGTCTTTGAAACTTTCGATTTATGCTTCTTTAATAGCTAATCAGGGTAGCTAATCAGGAATAACTACTACTAGGAAATCACATAGACATGCCAGAAAAGAAACAGTTTCAAGATAAAAACAAAGGATTGAGGAAAATCTCCTGGCAAGTACCTTCTGGTTGTAATGATGGGGGCAGCCTTGTTTACTAATTACCAGTTGCATCTTTTCCTTACTGTCTAGCTTTTAGACTGAGATTTCTGTGATGGCTATGCCTTTGGGGCAAGGGTTGGAAAATCAGGGAAGGCAAATTCCTATGAGGCCAAATTACTAAGAGCCATGTGCCAACCTTCCCACTGGAAAAATCCTAAAAGTGAAGGTTCCTCCACAGGCCACCAGACAAATGCTTAACTGCCCATTAGAATAATCCAGCCCTGGTTTGGGAATGTCAGAACAAGAAAAGCAGTCTGAAGCCTTTTTCATCTTTTCTCGGTTCATGTGTATCTGAGGAAAAACTGTCTCATCTCTCGAGCCCAGGTATCACTAGGACTGTTGGTCCTAGTGATACATCTCAGAAGCATCCACCTTCTTTGGGTGACTACTTCAGAGCAGTCATTCTAAATGGGCTATAATGATTCCACAAAGTCATTTCAGCCAGGGACTGACTTAGAAAGTTTTCTCTTCCTAAAAGCACTTACCTACAGAAAAGAATACAGTATAATTTATCAGAACAAATAATGGACTTGAGAAACCTAAGTTGGAGAGTTGGACCTACCACTTAACTTGGGCCTATCACTAAACTCTCTGAATCTCAAATTAATAACATGAAAACTACCTACCTTATATGCTTACTGTGAGGAAAAAAAACATTTGCAGAGCACTATATAACTGTATTATTAAATGAGAACAGAGGCATCTAGTTGTCATAATTACTAGATTCCTGTTCTGAGTCCCAAAATTCATCTTTTGGTCAACCACCAACCTGTCCTTGCCTCATTTCCTTTTTCAGTATCATGGAATTAATGTTATTTGTTCCTAAATGTCCGGAGAGTGGTAGAGGCCCTCCACTTCACATTGCAAAAAATTTGAGATCCTCACATCAAAGCCACAGGATTCCAGTGAGAAGCCCATTCCTCTACCTCTAGCTGCCACCATGTGTGCAATCTCTGGCTAAGTATCGGAGGGTGGGTCAAAAGCTAACAGCTGTGTTTGTCTTTTGGAAACAAAATATGGCAGTCTATTGAATAGACAGTGCTGAAAGCTAGATCAAGTTAGCATCCACATTCCTATCAGCACAGAGCCCTTCTCTGTATCTAGTTCCCCCTTAGCCAGCCCTGTTCATTTTTCAACTTTGGATGAATGGGCATATCACTATGCTCATTTCATTATGCTTTCATGTCCAGTTCAAGTTCTCTAAGTACTTTCTGAACCTGGTCTGATGGAGACATATTCTTCATCTCTGCTCTAAAGCTAGACAAATTAAGAGATTTCATGTCCTGATGAAGACCACAGTGTAGACATTTGGCCGAGCTGAGAATAGCCTCCAAATGTCTAATACTTACAATATTGTAGCTTGTTCCATCCCTGAAGTCTCCTACATTGCCATGGAGGCTTTCTCCAGAATGTTAGCAAGGTCTGTAATAGTGATCAGAGTACTCTTTACGCTGGGAATGTAAACCCACAATCTTTAGAAACTCAAATGGAGAACAGTTTGCTGTCAGAAACAGATTGCTTTTTAAAAATAAAATAATGTTATTCCTTCTTAAATAGAAAGCAGTTCATTTATATTGTAGCAATCACATTGACGTTATTCATGAAGGTGAAAGAATGAAATAAACATTTGTTGAACAATAACAATAACCACTAATATTTACAAAGCACTTGAAGGTTTACAAAACACTTCATATAAATTGCCTCAGTTATATAGATTGTCTCTTGAATTGACTGGAATGAAAAAATAAGTTTAAAAAAACTTCTTATGATTTTGTTCATTTGGAGGTGAGGAGAGAGGTTTGGGATTGCTCTACAGACCCTTCTTTGAAACTTACAGTCGTAGAGAATTTGCCTGGAATCTTGTGGCAAAGTCATTTTATAATCCTAGCAGACTTTTCATGACCCTATTTGGGCTTTTTTTTTTTGTCAGAAACACTGGAATGGTTTGCCATTTTTTTCTCCAGCTCATTTTACAGAGGAGGAAACTGAGGCCAACAGGGTTAAGTGACTTGGCCAGAGTCACACAGCTACTAAGTGTCTTAGGCCCAATTTGAACTCAAGAAGATGAGTCTTCCTGATTCCAGGTCCAGTTCTCTATCCACCGCACCACCTAGCTACCCTCAATGCCTGGGGGCATTTTAATTAACTTGCTTATGGTTACACAACCTGTACTGTACTTGAGACTGTACTTGAACCCAAATCTTGACTCTTAAGACAAGCCTTCTAGCTTCTTCTACATTGTGCTCTCTCTTTGTTCTCTGCACACTTTGCATTTAATTTTTTTTAAATTCACAGATATGAAAGAGTCTTACAAATGCAGGATGGTTTAAGCTTAGTGATCTTTAGTTTGTTAGTATCCCAGCCCTTCTCCTTCTCCCTACAACTCTCCTCTACTCAATGAGCAAGAATGTTTTTTAAGGAAGAAAGGACTGAGGAGCAAATCATGCACCAGGCTAGGATTGGAGGTAACTGGCCCAGCTCGCATGTCAAGCCTTTCCCACTAATACATGTCAGAGCCTGAAAAGAGGTTTCAGATACTCTGATAATAGGCAGCTTAGAAGTTGCTGAGGTTAGACCAGTGGGAAGCTGGAGGATTAGCTACCAAACAAGAAGTTTATCATCAGACACCAAACAATGAGAGCTTCTTTAAATAATAATAGTGATGAGAAACAGCTTCAGACACCACAGATCTTGTCACCAGCCAGACCAGTCCTGGCGATTCTTCTTTTCAGTAGCTTCAGTAGCCTTGGTCTTTCCTAATACTAGAAGAGGACAGAATTCTTATGGGTGAAGTTAACGATAGTTCCCCTTCTTATGGACCCTTTCTCATCCTCCTTTCCCTATAGTGGGCTACATGTCCTTTGTCTTAAGAAATCCTGCAGCTCAATTCCTTTCTCTCTTTCCTTTTCTTGGCATTGTTAATCCCATAGCCTTCTACTCAACTGTTGACTGACACATACTATCCTTGTTCCTAATGTTTCTCATAAACCGAAATTGAACTTGGTACATGATCCTCATCCGTACAAGGAGGAGGGTAAGTTAGATCATATCTTTGCTTCCTTCTATCTCTAATGATCTATGACTTTGTATTTTCTTTCTCATCTACTGGCATATGCTAGGAACAAAAGCATCTTACTGGGAAAATTAAATGGAGAGGATAAGAACTAAAGCATTTGAAGGATGGTGCTCCTCTGAACCCTTCCAAGGCTATAGTGATAGAACTAGATGCCTAAGGGAGATCTACCATACAGCCTTGTAGGTCTCATCTAGTAAGATTTCCATATAAATATTATAAGTACCTAATGAAAGAATCATGGCCAGTGTTCAAAGGATCATAGATTTGGAGCATGTTATCTAAACTTTCTGGGCTTCAGTTACTCATCTATAAAATGAGGGCTTGGTCTTGAGGGCTTGGTACCAA
>JAQQSK010007973.1:0-13725 GCA_028658325.1 Potorous gilbertii | reverse complement strand
AGGTGAGTCTTTCTACTCTGCCATCTTGGCTCCGCCCCCCTACAATGTCTTTAAGGAGCATGGAATACCTTAAACTGACCCAACTGATCAAAAAAGTTGTGGACACAACCAGAAATAAATTTATGCCAAGGATATTGAAACATTGGTATGAAACAATTGGGCAGGCATATAGAATCAACAGTGATGAACAGAGAAATTTGGGAAGGAAGAAAATGACTAAAATCAGCTCTGTGTGGTTCTATGGCACTTCTTTAGACATAAACTATAGATACCAAGACAGGGGATTACTCAGGTCAACCAGGCCATATCAAAGAAAGTCAGTAAAAACCTCACTATAGATTAGAATTGGAAGGAATCTTAGAGGCCATTGAATCTGAAAAAACTAAACTCCTGTCCCAACAACCTTTCATGGGTCCTTTCCATCTGAATTTTAAGGATTCCATGCAATAGTGAGATGTTCCCTGTAGATAGAGTATTGATAAAAGTATATTTGGTACCATTGGATCCGTCTTCCCTGCCCTGTTTATTCATGGATGATGGCAATGGAGTTAGCTACAAGATGAAATTGCATAAAAATGCTAGCATCCAGTGAAAGACACATAACCCTTTGGAGCTCCAGCTTGGCTTCTCTGAGAGAGAAACATGGCAGACACTGGAGTTCTTCAATGCAGGACTGTACCAGAGTAAAACTGACCCAGTATGAAATACCAAAAGGCAGTTGGACTACATAATACCTACCACTCCACGAGCATAAAAGCACTCAATGATCATTTGGGGCTCTTCAGTCAAGGGAGTTAGGACATTAAGAGATGATCCAAGATGGCAGTGGGTGCATGTAGAAGATAAGACTTTGCTCAATGTTTTCAAATAAAAAAGCCTATCCAATAGAGTAATTTAAGGGGAAAGTATAAGTACTGGTAAACTTTTTAGAGCTACCTTAAATAAACTTATCTCTCTGTAATTTCCTTGGAGAAAGGAAAAATGTAATCAAAATCCTTATGGAGACAAATTATTTCTCCTGGCATCCACAGGCTTACCCAATCAGGAGCCAGACATCTTCCACAGTGGCCAAGGTATTGTGGGGGAAGTAATTTTCAGCACAATAGAGATTGTGCCAGAATTCACTCTGACCAAAACTTTGACTGCCATTCACTCAAGTTGCAGAGAGATCTGTGTTAATGTCTATAAATACACTTTACCACCCTTAAAGAAAAAAACAGCCAGAGCACAAACTGTTAAACATTCTAGGGACTTTGAGATCTTAGCAGAGGGTTAGCTAGAGCAAGAATATAAGCTTTCTAGTATCAATCAATCAACAAGTTTGTGTTATGTGCTTACCACATGCCATGCACTGTACTAAAAGACTGGGGATTTAAAGAAAAGAAAGGCAAAAACAGTCTCTGCCCTGAAAGAGCTTATATTTTATAGGGAAGACAAAACAGAGGTTGGGGAGGTGAGTTGAGAAGGGAAGGAAAGAGAAAGGAAGGAAAAGAAAGGCAGAGGAGAGAGAAGGGAAGGGAAGGAGAGACAGATTGAGAGAAAGAGTGGTAGAGAGTGAGGAAAAGAGACAGAGAGGAAGAAGAAAGAGAGGGAGAGAGAAAAAGTGAGAGAGAAAGAAAGGGGGGGATACACATAGAGCAAATGGGAACATATATGCATATAATGCCACCAACAAGGACAATAACAGCCCAGTTTTACTCTGTTCCTGCTAATGCTTCAGATGACAGCCCAGTTCGCTTACTGCTCTGTGTTTTGACAACCCAGAGGTAGAATTCCACTTTTAGCTGCTGCTTTGCCTGGTTTCAATTCTGCTGAACAAGATGGCCTTTGCAGGTTAAACACATCATTTCTAATCTCATCCCTAGTAACTCAAACTTTGGCCGACATCATCTGCCTCGGCCTCTTCTCCTTTCTGTGTGGAGGGCTGGAGAGTGGGGTACCAAAATCCTCCCGGAGTCTTCCTTTTAGAGAGGGCGGAAACTGGTCTTTTTAACTCACTCCACTGTGTCTGCAGCTCTGCCTGTTTTCAAACTCACAGAACAAGATGCCTCCAAGTTGGATACTCCTCAGTGTTACACTCTTTCCCACTATCCCTCTTTCCTGCCTCTTTTTGGATTGGAAGCTCCTTGAAAGGAGGAACTTTTTTATTACTAGTACCCCTAGCACTTAGCACAGTAGAGGTACTTAATAAATGTTGATTGAATTGGATTATTTGGTTGGAGAAAGTGAGGAGTTGTGTATCCAGTACATCTCTCAAATGAGAGACCAGTGACCTGACTGTGCCCTCATCTCAGAAGAGCTCACAGAAGTTTAAACATTAGTATGATTTCTGCATCTGTTGTTGGGCATTTCATTCAGGTGATTAAATGTGGATTAAAAAAATATCTTGGTGTACATAAAAAAAAATCATTTAGGATAGTTGATCAGTAGAGGCCTACCACATAGCAAGTCGTTGAAAAACTGAAAAATTGGCTAATGTACAAAACAGTCTTGAAAAAAGATGCATGAAGGGTTCTGAAGATAGGATCAATTACAAGCATCTGGTTACTCAAACCAGAGCCAAAACTAGAAACTGGTAACTGAGCTTTTGTCCAAGGTATGGGACTCCGATGGAAGGTGAGTGATATTGTTTATTCCCCGATGGACCTGGAGGTTGCAATCTTGATCTTTTGTGGTTTTTGTGATCTACTTTTCTATGCCCTTTTAGAGGCTGAAGAGGAAGGCAGCCCCAGGAGAGAGTGAGGCAGTTGGTTGTTGAAAGAGAAGGAGGGAGAGAGGACAATTTTGAAGGACACTTCCGAGTTCTGAGGATTTCAGGTAAAGGAGGACTGAACTTCTGGGGAACATTGAAAAAGGACTCTCCAGGAAATGCTGCCCGAAGAGAACAGTGGACCTTTGAGAGAACCTAAGGACAAGTGGTTGGAGGGACAGGAGAGGAAAACACCAGCTGGGGAAGGCCTTGTGTGTTTGCACAGACATTGATAGGCAGCTAGATCAAGAAGACTTGAGTTCTAATCCAGCCTCCAACTTTGACTAGTTGTGCAACACTGGACAAGTCATTTAAGCTCAATTTCAGTTTTCTCATCTATAAAATGTGAATAATAATAGCACCTACCTCCCAGGGTTGTTGTGAGAACAAAATGAGATGATATATTAAAGAATTTTACAAACCTTAAAGCTCTATGTAAATGCCACTTATTACTGTGGCTGCTATTTCTAGTATTATAGTTGTATTTGCAAAAAATCCCCAAGTTTGAGGGTGGAGATTGAGGCAGAAAGACTGATCCAGGGGCTGAGTTCTTGAGAAAGTGGGGAGAAAACCTGGAGACCAATAGATGAGTGAAACAAAAACATGGATAGGGTAATACAGACAAAGAAGTGAACTGCAAAGGGTGAGAGGTTGCTGCAAATGTTCATTAAGGAACAAGGAATAAGTCTAGTCTTCCTTCTCCTGAATCATCTTATAGAAGGACAGAAGACATGCCGAGTACTGCATGGGATAGCCAAGGATGCAGGATCTTCTTTAGAGAGAGATTTCCATGAAAGCAAAGAGAAAAGGAGTATGAGAGAAAGAAGGGTAGAACAAAAGCAAGCTGGTATCGATAGAGCATGGGACTCCAGAAAGGACAGAAAAAAGGGAAAGCAAAGCAGGATAAAGCTGGAGGGATAGGGCTGAGGCATATGGGGATGAAGATTAGTAGAACACCAGAGGTTTGCCCTAAGCAGTCTATGACTCTGAACCCCCAATAACACAGAGATGATGATGAGTTTTCTAGCCAGAAGTCGCCTCAGGTGCCAGAATGCCTCTTCAGAATTCTGCCCCAAGTACCCCACAAGTATTTGGATATTGCAATGGCAATGGGAGTTTGAAGAGAACTTACAACTACACCACTTTCATCTTGAAGCTGATCTTGATAATGCCATTTTGGTGAAATTTCTACATTTCTCTAGATGTTCAAGGACAAACTTGTAGATATCTAAACAGATCACAAAACCATCTATCCTCTCCTACTCCTTTCTCACTTAGTGCTGGTAACTAGGGTTGATTTCTTCAAAAGTAAATGCAAAAGCCATGTGAATTCTGAGGGGATACAACAAAATATCAGTAGTCCATCATCAATATGATGGCTACAGAACTCAGACAGAATAAGGAGTCATCATCAATGAAGACAAAAAAAAAACTGTACGTGGTTCAAAACAGAGAAGCAGAAGCTTCATCTTAGGCATTGCCTCAAGTGAAAAACTGGAAATCCTCTCTTTTAGCTGACTGCAGGCTGTGGCTGAATCAAACCTTCAACCACTGAATCATTAATCTGAAAAATCACATTTTCCGAGTCAATTACTCAGCATTCCATGACATGATCAATGATGTTAAAGGTTTTCAGCTCATTGTATTAATCAATTAAGTGCAGAGTATAAACAAAACACAACTGTCAGCTGATCTGAATCCATCACTGATGAACTGCTGTTTAAAACAATTAATAAGGAAGTAATGCCTGAAAACTAAGGGCAAAGGCCTAATTGATTTTTCAAAAGTAAGAACACTCTAAATGCTCAATTAGTTAATAATTTACCTACTAATTGATTTCTTCAAGGTGTCTGACTGGCAAAATTGAGATGGGTTCCATAATCACTACCTTTCTGCAGAAGCTCATTTCTGGGCATCTAGGAAGGTTAACGGAAGATCAATTTAGTCTCCCATTAGTAGTGCTTAACATTTTTCCCAAGGATGAAAAAAAACAACTCGAAAACAAGGAAATAATCAAGTAATTAAAACTTGGTGCATCATTCTTTGAGAGACACTGATATCAGGGAAAATGATGATAAACTAAGTAGAAGAAAAACCATCAGAATGAGATAATGCTAAATTACACAAAAGACTTTTGCTAGCAAAAGGACAATATTTGGGGTGGAAAAGCATTGGATTGATAAGATTTTTGAAAAGTAACAAATTATTATGGCAAGTGAAAAGATGACTATTATAAAATACTAAGAATTGCTTTGTTTTTTCTAGTGCTACAGTCTCACCACTAGAGAACCTATAGTTGTATTTATATATTAATTCCAATTGGCCACAGAAGCTCAGGTTTTTAAAAGTACTCACAGATTATCTAGTTCAAACTATACTCTACAACATATCCAACATCCAGTCTTCATTTGCGTGAAGCAGTAGCAAAAATCTACTACATCCCTAGAAAGAACATTCCACTTTTGGGCAGACCGAATTGTAAGGAAGATTTATTTTACATCAAGCATAAATTCATCTCCTCTACCCTACTGCCCCTTTTCCCATTCTACTCTCTGAATCAAGTAGACTAAATCTAATCTCTTTCAAATCAGTTTTTCAAATACCTGGACACAGATGTTTTGTTCTTTAAGTATTCTCTTCACCAAAGTAAACATACCCAGTTCCTTCAGCCAGTCCTCATATGGCAAGGACTCCAGACTGGTCCCAGGGTTATCCTCTGAATGTACTCCACTTGATCAATATGTGTCATATAATGCAGTATTCAGCACTGATCACAATATTCCAAATGAGGTCTAACCAGATTAGGGTACAGTTGGATTATCACCTTCCAGGTCCTGGATACCATACCTCTCTCCGTTCAGCCAGAGATCCCAGCAATATTCTTGGCTGCCATCTAAATGGCAATTAAAAAATTAAAAAACAACAAACAATCATAATCACACTGCTGATTCATATTCAGCTTGTATTGCTAAAATTCCTAAATTTTTTTAAAAAGTAAATTGGTTTCTAATCATCTTGTAATTATGAAGATGCTTTTTTCAACACAGTGCAAGATATTACATTTATGCCTAAGGAATTTCACCTTACTTAGTTTGCTCCAACATTCTACCCTGTCAGTATTTGTTTTGTTTTTTAATATAGTGTGTGAGCAGTCTCTCCTTTCCATCTTTGTATAATCTGCATATTTAATAAACATGCCATTTATAACTTTATCCAAAATATCAAACAAAACAAGACGAACAGCTCTTTGGGCCATTCCTTGTTTCAAGGTGATGTTGAACCATTAATTACTGCTCTTTAGATCCAGATATATAACCTGTAGCAGAAATGACTATAAGAAAGAAAAGTCATTTAACTTACTCAAATTGGGTTTTTTCTCCTTAACTGTTCTATTGTCTAGCCTACCTCTCTCCATCTTACCCACAAGAATGTTATAAAGGAGTCAATCAAATGCTTTGCTAAAAATTTAGGAAATGATTTCTACAGCGTTTCTCTGATCTACCAGTACAAAAAAAATCCATAACAGAAAAAGGGCATGAGCTTTCCTGCTACCCTAAGGGAAGAGATAGACATTGGCACGAGACTGCCATCCTGGCTGTCATTTATTGCTGCTTCCTTTTCTAGTCCAGAAACATTTATTTTAATGATACATTCTAGAATTTTGGAAGAAAGGGAAATGAAGCTCACTAGAGAGCAGGCTCCAAGTCATGACCAAAGTGGAGAAGCTACCATGTTCAGTCAAGCCAGAGGCAACTATGTATAAATTGTTTTTTTTTCTTGCTGCTCATAATATTTTGTCCTTGATCTGGGGGTTTCAGAATTTACCTATAATAACTCTATGAATTTTACTTGTAGGATCTCTTTCAGGTGGCAACTGGTAGATTTTTTTCTATTTCTACTTTCCCCTCTTGTTCTAATGCTTCAGGACAATTTTCTTAAATATTTCTTGTAATATTGTATCAAGATTCTTTTTGTGATCAGTTTCTGGTCACAATTTTTCTTATGTTTTCTCTTCTTGATCTGTTCTCGAGATCCATTGCTTTTCTTATATGATGTTTCACATTCTCTTCTATTTTTTCTTTCTTTATATTTTTATGTGTGTTTTTTAAAATTTCTTCATCTCTTGCTGGCTTCCCCTTGCCCAATTCTGATTTTCAAGGAGTCATTTTCTTCCTTAAGATTCTGGGTTTCCTTTGCTAATTGGTTGACTTTCTTGTCATAATTCTCTTGTTTTTCTTGTATTATTTTTAATTTTTCCTCTATCTCTCTCATTTGATTTTTAAAGTCTTTTTAAGTTCTTCAGTGATTTCTTTTTGGGCAGGTGAGCATTTGACATTATTCTTTGATGTAGAAGAGGGTTTCTTTGCTTTGGTATCTCCCTCTGAAGATGAATCCCGGTCTCCTCTATTCCCATAGTAGTTCTCTATGGTTGGATTCTTTCTCCTTTGCCTGTGCATTTTTTTAAGTTTTACAATAACCTCTAGTTCTAGGGTATAGGGGATGATGCCTATGATCTCTAATCCTCCTCAGTTTTCCCCTCTAGCCTTAAACTCAAACCAAGACCTTAGGTCTCTTGTAAGTGCCCACAGCCAGTGGAGTCCCCACCCCACTGCTTCTGCACTCACCCGGTGTGTGCTGGGTCCTTCTCACCCCTGCTGCTCTCCACTGCACAGCTGAGTCTGGCATTCCTGGTCAACAAAGTTTCCCTCCATCTTCTCCCACTCACCTCCCCTCACTATCCTGTGGGTAAAAGTGCCCCTGTCAGGGCCTCTCAAACCAACTAACCCCAGGGCTTGCCACTTGTTATTGAAGGGACCCTAGCCTGGAGGTGTTTACTCTTCACTGGGAGGAAATCTCATCCTGGGACTTTTCTTCAGATCTTTTCTGATTGTCCAAAGAAGACCTGAGTTCTGCTCCTACTCATTAATTTTCACAGCTCTATGTTTGTCCAGAGGTGCTATTTTATCTCTTTTGTTGAGGAAAATTCTTTTTGAAATATTTTGACTTACTCCGTCATCTTCCCAGAATCCTCTCCAGAGTTCATGATGCAATTGAGGGTTTCTTAGAAGTTATCCAAAGCTAGGGAAGTCGGCACTGGCTCAAGGAAAATATATTATCAAGGGAGTCATTTACAAGAGTACAGCTTAGCCTCATATGACTTCTCTTCCAGAGATAGTATAATTTAGTGGCACTGATATTCTTAGGGACACATCCCTCTTCCTTTTGGGGAAAGTATATTGCTACAGACCCAAAAAGCATGTGTGTGTGTGTGCCTATGCATATACATGGTGTTTTTGTGTTAAAAACAGAAATAAAACAGAATATTCATCTTTCTTGTATTCCAACAGTGGCTTGACAGAAAGTAGAGAGACCATGTGTAGACGAAAGAAGGGAAGCTTTAACAGCATTATCATAGTTAGGAAAAGGTCTAGCACAAGAATAGTACTTAGATTGTCAGCTACGTTCTTTCTTGAAATGAGGGGGAATCATTAAAAAGATCTGAGGAATAGCATTGAACCCATAAACCCAACAGCCACTATCTGAGTTCAAGTCTTGGTACTGCCATCACCACCCCATGATGGTCTTGTCTAGTTTCCTGGCATCATCTGGACATCATATTTAACAGGAAAAGTAGAGATGGAATCAACAACCAGGTGCTAAAAACACAGCAATTTGCAGGCACCAAAATGATGCTGCCACATCAGGACATCTAGCAAGGGATACCCAACCAGATCAGACTGAAGTGATGGGAAATGCTGAAGAACTTATAACTGTAATATTGAAAACAATAGCAGCTGACAATGTGATCCACGTAGCCATATAGGATGAGGGGCAGGGGAGTAGCTGGGACTGACCCATTAGAGAGTGATAAAGCTAAAAATCAGGCAGACAGTAATGAACAGGACAGATTAAACAGGCACACTGAGAAGGAAAGGTTCTCTATCATCAGCCAACTTTTGTGAATACTTACAATAATAATAGCTGACATTTCAATAGAATTTTGAATTCATTAACTAAGTTGATCTTCTCAACAATGCCAAAAGTCAGGTACTACATAGGTATGGGTATACTTGTTTTAAAAATGATGAAACAAAGGTTCTGAGTTGTTAAGACTTGCCTATGGCCACACAGTATGTGTTAGAAGTAGAATCTTAATCCAAGTTGTTCCTGGCTCCAGGACTTTCCATGACACCATGTTGCTGCCTTGTATACCAAGAAAGAGTAATACATCTGCAGTGTTACTGATTAAACATGTCACATATGTGTCCTGGCCTGATTATATGCATATGTCTACATACATTGAAGATGTTAAAGAATTCATATAAAAATGTTTTTATTTTTTGTTTCAAATCTTTTTCCCTCCACCCCATCCACTGAGAAGGCAAGACACATGATACCTATTTTACATATTAAGTCATATATATATATACACATATGTGTGTGTATGTACATATACATATATTAATGTGATGAAGTATATTATGTTCTTTTGTAAAGTAAAATGTGTGATGCAAACTTATATGAGATGTACTATGGTATAGGAAAAAAGAGTAGGTCTTAGTCAGGAGGGTCTATGTTTGAGGAGTTAGGAAGACCTGAACTTGAATGATTCCTCTGACATATACTGTCTGTATGATTAATAAGAAAATTAACCAACTTCTAAACAACCCTCTAAGCCTATCACTAAACAGATGAGTTGCAGATCTGTACTGGTGAAGTAAGTTCATATGCATGGGAGTTCCACTGAAATCATTTCTAGATAAAGTAAAGGAAAGAAATAAAAATGTAGAAAATAAAATATACTTAAAATTTTGGTATTATGAAAATAAATGCATTTTTTGCAAAGCACTTAATTATGAAGCAATATATTTTCAGACATTTAATCCATTGCTGATGAAAGCACCCATCTTTCATTTATCCACATAAGTTTCAGAAAAATTTATTTAAAAAAAAACATTTGAAGGTCTCTTTTATATCCATTAAATGAACTGAATCTTTTTAATATACTTTTTTCTTGGAAAAATGTCATGTTTACTACAAGTATTAAAATACTCAATGGCTTAATTTCATTATTTTTCTTTCTGAGTCTGTAGTTTTTGTTTGGTTCTAATCTCTGAAACACATTCTTTTCTATGCTTTAAGAAAAATCTGTCTATCTCACATGGAATGGAAGTTCATCCATTCTTCCTGAAATCCAATTTAAAAAATCTATTTTATAGAATAAGTGCAGTTATTAAAGTAAATAGTTGTCATTAACCCTGAATGTTATTTTTGTGAATGTTACACAATATTTAAATAGCATTTTAAAAAGCATGAGGCTCAGCACTTTACATTTTAAGTGGAATGATGGACAAACATATGCATTTACCATTTAAGTTTTATTTTTTACATTTTGATTTGTTTCTTTTTTTCATTTTCTTGTGAATTTAAATAGTGATAGAAATGTTTTCTTTTAACAGTAAAAGTCAAAGGACTCTGATTAGCTTAATTGGAGGTTTGTTGAAGGAAGATGCAAAATTGGCACAGAATTTAAATTAGGAGAGATAGGAACTTTGGCAGACAGAATGAAGGATGGAATGAGTTGCAACAGGCAGAAGGAAAACTCCTGGAAATCTGGGCTACTCCATGAGAATAAATAGCTCTGAAGGGTTGGGAGCATAGCTTTTCATCCTTGAATCCCAACTCCTAAAGCAGCTATCTTTGGGAAGAGGAGATTCTTCATAACTCCTGCCAGTAGCTGTAACCTAAACTTCAAGGAACTGGTCCCCTTCATTCTCAGGCAAGGCTATCAGGAAACCCTCCTTCCACTGACTCAATTAATTAATCATTAATTCAACTGAGACATAGAGTAAATGAAAAGATCTCATTAAGAGAAAGATGAACGCCTACAAAAATAAAGTGTAAACCTTGAGAAGGTCAAGTTTACTTAGGAGTAGAGTTGTTCCTTCTTGGACTCCATTTAAACATGGGAGGACCCACTTTAATCACATTCTGGCCTTCCTTCCCCAGTCCCACCCTGGGAGCAGAGGGGGCAGCAAATGTCAGCCCATTAAAACTCATTTGTAGAACTTTCAGATTTGAACTCCCTTCAGGGCAAAGAATCCGTTAAGTGGGAAGGAAGTACATTTACATATCAATGCCTCAAACACTCTTCCTCCTTTTTTGTACTGGGGAAGAACAGAAAAACTTAACAAAAACACCAGAGAAAAAATGAGATGTAGTGTAGGACTAAACCGTTCTGAAGACCCTGGTTCCAATTTTGCCTCTGAGATTTACCAACTGTGTGAAAGGTCATGGTATAGTGATAGAACACTGGCTCTGGAGTCAGGATCTGGGTTCTAGATTTGCCATTGATACTACCTATGTGATTTTGGATAAATCTCTTATGTTCCCAGTGCTTCAGTGTCCTCATTTTTAAAATGTGGGAGTTAGGTTTTATGGCCTATGAGGTTTCTTTACATACTAAATCTATGGTCTTTTAAGTAATTTATCCTTTCTAAGCCCAAACCTGTAAAAGGGAACAGTGACCTACCTTCCTGGTCAATTTTAAGGTTCAAATGCAGTAATGCATATAAAGCGCTTTGCTACCTTCAAAGCACCTTATTGGAAAGTGCTTTGCTAGCTTCAAAGCACTTTATTGGTATCATCTGATCATAGAGCTAGAGCTAGAAAACAAGTTATTAGGTTCAACTTTCTTCTTTGACAGGTGAGGAAACTGAGGCTCAGAGAGGTTAAATGACCTGGCCAGGGTCACGTACTAGTGTCTCAGGAAGACTCTGAACCTTGGTCTTTCTGACTCCAAGTCTAGCACTTTATTCACTGTACTAGGTAATTATTTCCCAGGATCGGAAGGTATTAAATGGCCTGGTAATCCTAAAAATGGTCTGTCAAATATTCCAGAAACTTTGAGATTTGAGCACTATTTTTTTTGGAAGTAATCTATATTTTGCTGCCTATCCCAGGGACCTCCAGCTTCATCATGTTCTATTTATCTTTGTATCTTCCTTTACTGCCTAGAATTGTTACACATAGCAGATTCTTAAAAAAAAAATTATACAATTGAATGAATAGAATTTTCCACAGATTTACGGACTGTGAAAACTTTTTTTTCAAATCAATCCACAGGCATTATTATATTATTACACAACAAACACTATGCTCAAAAGCATAGCTTTCTAAGCTTCCATGTTTTGGATTGGCCTTCTCTGAATTATCTACAATTCATCAGTGTCTTCAAGGAAAAAAAAAGAAAAAAAATATTTTAGAAACTTAATCAGTGGTGTTGAATAAATTAGAATAATCACCTTGCTTGTTTTAAATGTGACACCATTATTAATAGAACCTAACATAACATTTATCTCTCTTTTTAGCAGCATCTTATATTTTCATATCTAATTTATTAATCAGCTTAATCTTGATTCATGTTTGATTATTGCTTTACTGGGGCTTACCTTCATTTTTTATGCACTTCAATGTTTTCTTATTTTATTATGAAATACAAACACAAATCATTTCCTCCATTGCATTTTATGAATTCAATTTCTTTGATTTGTCAGGACTGTACCAGGCACACAGTGGGCTATAGGTGGATGGTATTACATAGAAGCATTTCAATTTCAAGCATTTCTTCAATGGTCAGGTGTTGATGGAAGTCTGACTGGTGATAAATTAGTGGAGCTACAGCGCTCTGCTGGGAGGGGTTCAAGAACAAGTGATACATTGCAGAATTTGGAAAAGACCATTTTCTACATAAAACCTTTCCTGATCCTCTTAATTGCCAGTGCCCTCCCTCTCAAACTATCTTATAATTATTTTATTTTCTCTCCCACCTATTTCCTTCCATTATAAAAATTTTAGAAAAGGAAAAACAAGACCACTGTAATGTGTTCAGAGTCAAGCAAACAAATTTTTGTTAACAGACATGTTCAAAACACATATCTCAATCTGCACCCTGAATCCATTACCCTTCTCTTTTAGGAGGCTGCATCATCAATAGTCCCATGGAATTAGTCATTGCAGTTATCAGAGTTCTTAATTATTTCAAAGTTCTTTGTCTTTACAACATCATTGTTATCATATAAATTTTTCTCCTGGTTCTGCTTACTCCATTCTGCATCAGTTCATACAAAGCTTCCCAGTTTTTTTCTGAAACTATCCACTTCATTTCTTATAGTTCAATACTATTTTATTACATTTGTATACTATAATTTGTTCAGTCATTCCCAATTGATAGACACTCATTACTTACCAGTACTTTGCTACCACAAAAAGAGCTGATGTAAATTTGTATATAGGACCTTTTTACTCCTTCTTTGGTCTCTTTGGGATATAGGTCTAATAAACTACTTTGTATTTAACTATTTTGCATTTATTCTCTCTCCACACACATATACAATACATATATGAAATATGTGCAATCATATTCTATTTGTACATAAAGGTGTACGTGTATGTGCATATATTTATATATATGTACATATGTGTATATAGATATATAAAAATGTCTATATACACAAAGAGACATATCTAGATATACAACTATATAAAGATATAGATATAGCCTTTTATTGTCTTCCACATCAGAATCTAAGCCTTTAGAGTCTGTTTGGGGAAAATAATTCCATGAACAAGTGGGTCAGAAGGATGAAGCAAGAGAGATACTATAAGAAAGGTCCTGCCAATAATTCGGTCTTAATACGTCCAACTGAACACAGAAGTAAATTCAGAATAGTGCTGATGGTTACTTATGACAAATCAATTCCATAGGTCTGAATCTACAACTGAATTAACATCAAGACCCAGACTGACAAACTATCTTTCTGTAGCTGTTAAATAATGAAGTTTGCTGACTGATGGGAAGCACCTCAGGATGTGTTTCCTGAGCCCACCACCTGATAGTTCTCTCTCCCTCTGAAAATCACACTTGGCATGTGTGTGTGTGGGGATTCCCTGAACAGTTCTTTTCATTAACTAGG
>JAQQSK010007971.1:0-13726 GCA_028658325.1 Potorous gilbertii | reverse complement strand
TAGAAGCTGCATAGAAGTAAATTTAGTCTTGATATTATTCACAAAGCAGTTCTTAAGCCAGACACAGTGTTAAGCACTGTGGACACTAATGCAAGAACTGCCTCTGCCCTCAAAGAAGCTGCACCCTGTTTGAGGTAAGATAGCATGTAAGAGTTATCCAGTAGGGGAAAACAATGACTTGGGTAGAAATAGCTTCTTCCCTTAGGAGTCTTAAAAACAAAGATGAAATGATTATTTGTCAGGTATGTTGTAGAGAGGATTCTTACTCAGGTAGAGTGGTACCTCATGATCTTGTAGGTCCCATCCTACTCTGAGATTCTGTGGTGGTGTTGCTTCTCTTATCAGTAGTCTTCTGTGTCTCCCTCTTCTAGGATAAAACATAAATTCCCCATCTGGTCATTTAAGGACCTCCACCATCTGGTTGTCATCTACCTTTGCAGCCTTAGTGCACGTCATTGCTGCTTTACGTAGTCCATATTCCAACAACATTGGTGTGCTACTTTGAACCTCTCATTCCATCTCCTACCTCTTTGTATTTTAAGATGTGCACCCTGAGTGGGTGGATGACTTAAAAGGCATTAAATGCTTACTGTGTGACAAACACATGGGCTGCAAATAGAAAGCAAGACATTTCCTACGCAAGGAGTCTCCATTTGAGGAAGACAGTTCAGCTACTGGATGGATGGCAAGTCCTCAAGGTCCTTTGGCTATAAGGACAGGACTGCTGGCTGTGGTCTTGAGAGTGTAAGATATACAGGTCTGTGGATCCTCAAGATGTTGCAATAGAAGAGATGGTGGTATCTGCAGTGGAGATTTGGAGAGCACAAGCATAGGGCAGATATTAAGTCCCAGTGGATTTTCATCTTACTGGAATAATTATAGTTGGTAGTTTTCTCTTTATCACAGAGGTCTGGAAGCTCGGGGGCTGGGGCCGGTTTTTGACTCTGCTTTTCTAAATCATTATTGTCCTTTAAGATACAGCTCAGGTCTTAACCTGCTCCCAGCAGCCTTTATGGTCATCCCTGTCTCCATCTTCAAATTTTCTTTACTTAATTTTATATCTTTTCTAGCTTTCCCTAGTAGAATGTAAGCTCCTTGGGGGTGAGATGTTTTTATTTTTATATATGGCAATGTGTTGAATATTTGAGGGGGAAGGGACTGATCTATACCTGTTACTTCATTGGTATAGGAAATCCCTTTGATCAATGCAAGTTCTGAGCCTTAAGAGAATTTGAAACTTACCTGAGGCATTGAGGAATCAAGTGACTTGATCAGGATCTTAGAACTGGTATGCCTTAGAAATAGACCTTGAACCCAAGTCTGACTGGCTCTGTGTACCATCCCATTCTGTTTCTCGTTAATTAGCTTGTTGCATATGATAAATCCTTCATAAATACTGTTTGAGTTGTACTTTAAAGCATTATAGAAATGTGAGTTCAAGAGTCAGGAGATGTGGCTCTGTTCACATACTGCCCCTCATACTAATTCCTCAAATTACATATCTTACTTCCCTTTTTTTTAGTGTTAAGCAGGTAAAATGGATGATTTAACTGCCTTTCTGTAACTAAATGAAGCAATAAACTATAGTGTATCCCTCCCACTGGCAGAAATAGCATGAAAATACCTTCATACAGTAAACTTTACCAAGTTTGCAATAGAATATGAAAAAGTACGACTAATCTTAAATTTTGTTTTAGGAAGAGGAGTGCGTTTGTATTATATTGGTGGAGAAGTTTTTGCTGAATGCCTAAGTGATAGTGCAATCTTTGTTCAGAGTCCGAATTGTAATCAGAGATATGGCTGGCATCCTGCAACAGTGTGTAAAATTCCACCAGGTAAGATTATATACCCTCCAGTACTATATAAAGCATGTTAATCTCTTTGTTTTTGCTTCCTAGCAACTATAAAATTAGATTCTTTTTACACTGTGACTATTTTGAAATCTTTGGATATGTTTGAATTCTTAGAAATATTAACTGTAGATAATTGGCTATCTTTTTACAGAATCTATTTTAATTTTTTTATGATAGGCTGTAATCTAAAGATCTTCAATAATCAGGAATTTGCTGCTCTTTTGGCTCAATCTGTGAATCAAGGTTTTGAAGCCGTGTACCAGCTAACTAGAATGTGTACCATAAGAATGAGTTTTGTGAAAGGTTGGGGAGCAGAATACAGGTATGAAATAGTTGTTTACTTTGTAAGTCTCTGTATTAAAATGATTTCTTCTTCTACTTTCTCCTTTATATTTAGGTTTCTTTTGTCTTTGTTTAACCTGCAAAGACTGTTCTGTCAGCATTTCTTAGAATTGTTCCATTACAAGAGTGAAATGTTAGGTCAAATGCCATTTCATTGAGGCAGGTGGTGACACTAGGTCAAGCACTGGGCCTAGAGTCAGGAGAGCTTAAGTTTAAATTCAACCTCAGACACTTACTGTGTGACCCTGGGCAAATCCTTTAATCTCTGTTTGCCTCTGATGATCAAATGAGATAATAGTTGTTAAAAATTTTTAGCACAGTTCCCGTAACATAGCAGGAAGTATATAAATACGTATTCCCATTCTTTCCCCTTCCCTCCTTCATTGAAGGGCTTAAAATTCCTGGCTTACAACATAGTTCTGAAAGAATAGGTTCAGTAGATTTCTAGTACAAGAAAATAATTGGAACTGTCCTTTTTTCCTACTCATTGCTAATTGTGGTGGTGTGGGTTTTTTTGTATGTTGTTATTATTTGTTTTAGTTTGGTACTTTCCAGTTAAGTCTCTTTGGCTTTTATTTTAGGAATTGTATTCTAGTATTCTAGGAATGTGAAAATTGTTGAGTCCTTTTAATTGGATTCCAATTTTGTATATTCTCTGTTGAAACCTTCACCAGAGTACTGTCCTGATGTCTTATCATGGCATAGAGATTAAGTTGGGGTTTGTTGTCCAAGGCTGTTCAAGGGGGAACACAAGTGCAGGCATGTCATACAAAACTGGAGAGTCTTCAAGCACAGACTCAGCAGTGGGACTGTGTATGTATCTTTCATCCAAGGACAGCCTCAGTTAGGAGAGGCTCATAGGGTGCCAGTTGTGTGGTTCCTAACTGTCTACCAAGTAGAAGGGTTGGGGTCTGTTCCGAAAGGAGTACCAACACTGACAAAGATCATGGCTCCTTGGATTAACAAAGTAAGTGTGCTGGTAAAATCTACTTTATGATCCAGTTTTATTTCCTTGTGAAATTTGTAGCTGTGAACATACTTAATTAACATTTCTTATTTTACAGTTGAATTGAGCTTTCCAAACCTTAAAATGAAATTAAAACAATGATATCTATAATTTTTCTCCCCAAAGTCAGGCCTTTTCTTTTTTTAGCATTGTTAGGAAGTTTGTGAATTAAGAAGCTGGAAGATATAAATGTGGTGGATGAAGTAGTTAAGCACTCATGATGGGAAAAAGCTATATAGTTCAACATCTCCTTAAGTTTGTATATGTAGTAAAAATTGCTAGGTATTCCTTGTAAGGAAGGAAAAAAACCTGACTTACCTTCCTACTGTATAATATTCAGTTATTTGGTTTTAAAAATAAATTCAAGTGTATAGTTAATTATAAGTCAACAGTGATAAAAATGGTATATGCTATGACTTAAATCCATGGGAACTGGATGACATAGTACAGAAGTGACATAGTACGAAAGAGGAGAGATGAGGGCTCAGGACAGAACCTGTTAGTTGACTTGACTTGGCTGAAGATCCACCAAAGTTCATGGAGAAGAAGTGGTCAAATAGATATTAAAAGTAGTGTCGTAAAACCCTAGAGAAAAGAGAGTATCAAGGAAAAGATGACAGTGTCGAAAGCTTGACAAGGTTAAGAAGGATGAGGGTTGAGAAAAGGCCATTTGATTTGTGATTTGTGATTTAAGAGATTGTTAGAAACTTGGAGCTTAATAGTTTCTGTAGAATGAGGAAGCCATAGACCAGGATATAGAGAATTAAGAGGAGAGTGAAAGGAAAGGAGACACCTATTACAGAAGGCCTTCTAGAGAGGTTTAGCTTTAACAGAGGGGAGAGATACTGGACCACTAGCTAGCAGAGACAAATGGATCAATAGAGAATTTTTCTGAGGATAGGAAGACATGAATGTGTTTTTGTAGGCAGTAAGAAATTAGCCAGAAGATGTGTTATTTATTTTTATACCTACATTATGTAACCTCAAACTTATAAAAATTTATATCAAGCTAACTAAAATATCAATCTTAATTTTATCTACAGTAGCAGAACCAACTATTAATAAAATCTATCATTAAAAAAAGGAAAGTAGCCAGAAGATAAATGAGAAAATGGGGATGACAGAGGGTTTCAGTCTGTTGGAGGAAATGACATGGAATGGGATCAAGGATTGCATGTTAGGAGGGTCTGGCCTTAGTGAAGAGAAGGGCCACATCATTATGTGAAATGAGATGAAGGCAGAGAGAGGGGCCGAAAGCATCTGGGGGACTTGATGTAATGCGGAAGGAAGAAGAGGAAACTTGGCAAATGTGGAATACCTGAAATTGAGTAGACCTAGGGCTTTTGGAGGAAGTAGAAAAGAATGGCATGGGCTGGTTCCATAGTCACAGTTCTTTAAAACAAGAATTTTTCTATCACTTTTGAAAAAGTATAAATGTATCCTATGTCCCTCCTTTCATCTCCATCTAAAACTGAGTTTATTAAGAATCATGAAAGTTCTTTGTTGACATTTTAAAAATCACTTATTAGTTATGGGGTAGGTTTCTGATTTGATAGTAGTTCCCCAAAAGCTCAATATGAGGGGAGCATCACAGGCTTCATAGTATGGTAGAAAGAGTACAAATAAGGAGTTTGATTAGATCATCTAAGGTCCCTTCTAACTTTTTCGTCTTAGTAATACTTTTGTATACCCAAGTATTTCAGATTTTTGCTTCAGACAATGATACAGATTTAGTATCCTCTCTACAATTTAACCAGAAGTTTTTCTGTCATTTCATCCCCTTCTTCCCCCAAATCAGATTATCCTCTGTTGCCTACCTGGTACTGAATTTATCCAAACTTAATTAGCTGATTCACAAATAAACTGCTCTGAGTTTATGTTTGAAGCTTTTCTAGGTTTGGGATGACATGCTAGACTTGGTGCTATGTTAGTATAACTTTTGTCTTTGTTTAAAGAAAAAAGCTAATGTAATAATAAATTTTAAGAAGCAAAGTTTTGTTCAGTGGAGACAATCTTCCTTTTGAACTTATCTGACTGCATCTGGAAGATTTTGTTTAGTTCTTAGTACCACTTTTTTTTTTAAATTTATTTTTAAAAAGTTTTATTGATGTGTTTTGTTTTTATATTACATTTATAGATTATCTTGATTCCTTGAGAGGTCTCTTGTAACAAAGTAAACCAATTAATCAATCAAAACAATATGGTGATCTCATCCGAAATAGTCAACATTGCAGATCTGTAGTACTCTTGCCATCTCTCACATTTTTAAAATTGCAGAATCTAGTCTTTCTCTTTAGTGCCTACCACATTTTAAGAAGAATACTGACAAATGAGAGTGTTCAGGGGCGAGAAATGTGACCAGGATTTTGAAGAGTCTCAGTATCATGTCATGAGAAGCAGTTAGTGGAACTTGGAAGAAATGGTGCCCCTGGGGGATGATTTCTGTCTTCAAATAATTACAGAGCTGCCTCTAGAGGGCAGGACTAGGATAAGTAGGTAGAAGTCACAGAAAAACAGATTTCTTTCTTATTCACTATGAAGAATTTTTTAAGTTAAAGCAGTCAGTGAATGGAACTATTTGAGCTCTTATTACTGGAAATGTTCCAGCAGAAGTTGAATGGTTGTCAGTAAAGTGGTAGAGGTGATTCTTTCCTTCCTTGGGTTGCAGGAGTTGACCTCAGAGATTTTTGTTGTTCAGTCATTGAGTTGTGTCCAACTCTTTGTGACTGTAGACAATAGCATGCATGCCGATACTGTCTGTGGGATTTTCTTGGCAACGATAACTGGATTGGTTTGCCATTTCCATCTTCAGTAGATTAAGGCAAACAGAGGTTAAGTGACTTGTCCAGAGTCACACGGCTTGTGAGAGTATGGGGCTAGATTTGAACTCAGATCTTCATGACTCCAGGATTTATCTACGGAATCAAGGTACCTCTGTGACCTCAGAGGTCACATGAACATAGCTTTTAGAGGAGCAATGTTTTGTGATACAGTTAGAATTGGAACATCTACTTAGTTTTATTGTCATACTATTTGAAATACTAATTTTGGAGCATTTTATTAATTTTGTTTGGGGAAACTAAGGTGTCAGTAGTGAAGATTTGTATGTATTCTCAGGTTATGATTTGACTTTTTGTTGGTCATTGTTATCAATTCCTTCCTAATAGGCTCCCTTCTTTACTACCACTTTTTTAGTAGGAACTAATGAGGGAACTAATCTTGGTTAGTAATACTGTATCAAACTGGTTTTAATAATATTGGATGGCTCCATATAGATGATAGGAGAAGTTGAGGGTTTGTTGTTGTTGTTAAGAATAGAAGACTTAACAGCATAAATTCTGTTCTTAGATAAAATGAAGCAGTGGAGTGGAAAGAGTGCTCAAACTGTCTCTGTTACTTAACTCTGTGTGTGAACCTCTGTTTTTCTGTATGTAAAATGAAGCTAAAGTTCCCTCAGCTCTAAATCTATTACCCTGTACATTTTATTTTTACACCTTGAAATCTCATTGTGTTTAAAGGCATATCAGCCTTAATGGAACTTAGTTGGCACATGTGTTGGTCTTCTTGTTATTTGAGTTTTTCATGTTTTTTGTAACCTCTCTTCCCCCTCCTCCCCCCACTTTTTTCAACAGAAGGCAGACAGTAACAAGCACCCCTTGCTGGATTGAACTTCATCTGAATGGACCCCTACAATGGTTGGACAAAGTATTAACTCAGATGGGATCCCCTTCAGTGCGTTGCTCAAGCATGTCATAAGACCTTCTCATCCTAGTTCCTGTGGACTAAATATTTAGTCCTTTCAACAGACTTAAGATAACGGCTCATCTGTCGTAGTATTTCTGTGTGGTCTCCATGAACTGTTTACTATCCAAAAATTCAAGAGAGAAAAAAACAGCACTTGAGGTCTCATCATTTAAAGCACCTTGTGGATTCTGTTTCCTATTACTCTATTAGATGGAAAAATTAGTGTATAGAAATACCTTCTTCTGAAAGGAGGAAGGGGAGGTTTTAAAGACTCAATGGTGTCTTATTGGGCATAAAACTGAGTGTCCCAAAGGTTTAATAATTACATAAGTAGTTGTGTACAGGTAATGTATCGTGATCTCCAATATCACAGTATTGTGCTATTCTTACATTTTGAGTTTCCATAAATAGGTGTGTGTGCACTGCTTCTTGATTTAGGCAAACCTTCCATAAAATTGCAAGTACTTAACTGTTATCCCCACTTTTCCATTATTTTTGTGTTTTTTTAAATATATGCACACATACATATGTACTTATATAATCAGATCTTCATTTTGTTACAAAGTAGCAGATTTTCCTTGTCAAAAACTGATTTTTTTGACTTTTACCAAAAATAAACTGGTGGGGGAACAAAAGTGGGGTTAACTTTTTTAAATCTTAGACCTTTGGTGTGTTCAGTGGGGCTTAAATATTCATTTAATCTTTATTCTGTTAATCCCATTGTGTTAGAAATCATCAGTGTGTTGTTTTTTTTAAATCTCCTTCTTAACCTTCCCTCCTTTCTCCCACTATCATTCTTATACCAAAACAGCGTAGCATGACATCTGTTGCCAGTAATGGTTGCACTGATACTGCTGGCACAAGTTAATTCTGGGGTGTAATTAAAATTCATATTTAGTGAATCCCCTTGTCCTACAAATTTTGACAAATAGTAATTGACTTGTGCAAACTTAGCAGTTTATGGATTTATCCTTTGCACCTCATATGTACAGGTGGCAGTATAATTTTTTTCAGGGATAAGCTAGATTTATTTCAGTATATTTATCTTTTTTTAAAAAGTCAATGTGTAAGTTTAAATACACTGATTTTAAGTATTTCAAAATATTTCAGTAACAAACCATATTCTCTGATTTGAATGGTTTCATATTGATTAGTTACCAGATTGTATTATGTACATTATGAAATAAGAACCTTGTATAAGTGTAATCACTTTAGAAAACATCTAGAAGAAGGGGGCTGAGGAGCAGTCAGCAAAGGATTGTTTTTATGATTTGTTGTACTCAAAGATTTACAATTTCCATTGCATTCTAAAACTACACAACTGCAGAATTAAAGGATTGGAAAGGGCCTCACATTTTCTTGTTTACATGTGGCCTGTAGTCAGGACTGAACTGAACCCTGAGTTTTAGGTAGTTGTCCTAATCTTATTTAAAAGTCTCATGGGAAGAAGATTCCAGAAGCTCCTTTGGTACTCCTTTATGTCAGCAAATAATTCTTTTTTAACCTAACTTTAATTTCTTTTACTATAGTTTAGGTGTTTCTTTCCATTCCAGCCTTGATGGAAATGGAAAGGCTTTCTTCCTCATTTCCCAAGAGATCTCATCTTCTCGCTCAGCTCTTTCATCACTTTTGGTTGTTCTTGCTCCCCAGGTTTCCATATACCTTTTTGTTCATCACTGCAGATTTGGCATGGTACTTATTAAGTACCTCATTTCAATTGAGATTCAGATTTTTGTTTTAAATAAAGATTTGCTCTACAAAGATATAGATTGAAGAATCTGAGAGAATGAGTCCCTGATTCATTTTGCTTTATAAGTGTCCTCAGTCTGTAAAAAGCACTGTTTCAGCTATCGTGCTGTTCAGTTTTTTCTCTACTTGAAGTCCTTGCTGCTCAAGTCTGCTACCATAGCTTCCAAAGCTGTCACCACCACTGTTTTCAAGCTGCCATCCCTGCAGTAATGATGCTACAGTGGCCACTGCCTCTGCCAGACCTCCTGCCAACAGTGGGGCTCCAGCTTTGAACTACTCTGCCTATTTTAGCAATTGCTACCTTTGAAACTGGCACCAGCTTCTAAAGCGATCAGTGTCAGAGCTGTTGTGCTGCCATCAGGAACTGTGATTAATGCCAGTGGAACTCAATCCCTTCTAAAATGTTCCTTCACCTGATTGATAGCTTTCTTTGGAATGGTGGTAGGTACTGGTAGTTAAGGCAGGAGCAGTAGCAAACGTTGTCCTTGATAACCAGGTGAGAGAGTAATATCTGGCATTGTCAACATATGAAGAGAGCATATTTCTACAGAGTGATGGAAATTAATGGGGGTGAATTATTTCCCTGTATAAAATTAGGCTTTACACAGAACTTTCTATAAACATCACTTTCTATAAACAGCTCTGTTGCAGGAAGCAACCATACCTGTATATTGGAATTACTTCATGGTGGTGGTTACACTATATCCCAATGTCATGTTAACTTTTTAATGAAAATACATTGCTGTCTCATTTTTTTTGTTTCTGCTATGTCTCAGTTTTTTGCTGTACTTGAGCCTGGTTAGTGATTAGGTAACTCTTGTAGTGGTGGCCTTTTTATTTATCTTTTTAAGTGTACTATTTGTACTTGGAATAGATACCCTTCTCTATTGAACTACATCTTTTTATGTCAAGATTGTCTAGAATTTTATTCTCCAAGGTGCTAGCATTTTCTCCCCAACTTATTAGCATCAGTGAATAAACTGGGTGATCAAGTTCCCTATTTCATCGTATCAGCCATTAGTTAAAAATTTGAACTCTTACCAGACCTAAGTCAGCCATTTGGAACACTGTTACTTTTTGTCCTTGCCTTTCTTGCCCATGATAACTAACCTTCAGTGGTTAGCTTTGATTACTTCCAAGTATGACATTCCAGTTGTATACTTACTGTCTATTGGTCACATTTTTATATCATGTAGGAAAAGAAAAGCCCTTAAAATACAAGCATATATACCTTCTGTTTCTTCTATTTTGGAGACCTTCCTATTATTCTATAGAGAAGATTATGACAGTTTTCCTCACATGGATCTGTGTTATAAGTGTGCCTATATTTTCCCATATTTGTGTTTTTGAAAAATTATTTAATATTTTCTCCTCCTCTCAAAACAATATACAGTTCTTTACTAATCCAACTTTCCATAAAATTCCTCTTATTTCTTTGAATATATTGATTTTTTTCTTATGATTCTGAATTATACCATTTATTGATCACATTCACTAAGGTGAAAAGTAGTTAATGTTTCCATTATGATAAAATAAACCATTATGCTTAACCTAATAGATTTCTCTTCCTCTGCCAAAAAGTTACCCTGACGTAGAAACTTGGGAGAATTTTTTAAAAAATCTATAAATTGATTGCATGCCTGCTTATTTCTAAGGTACTATGGTAGGTCATGGCTGGGAGGGGTAGGAACCTTGAATGGTAACACATAATCAGTACAGCTTCTGTCTTTTCAGAGCTTATAGTCCAATCAATTTATTATTTGTACAATCTTTGTTTCTGTTGTTAAGCATTTTATTCTTTCAGGCTATTCCTAGCCTTTCCTGCCCCATTATATCTCATTATTGCCAATTAAGTCATCGGTATTTTTAGGGGGCAAAGTGTTTGATTTATTCCCACTTCTTGCTGTGTTGGCATTTTTATGTCAGATATTTTTTCTTACAGTTTTGCCTTGATTTCCTTAATCTTTCATATAACTCACTGAACATAATGTCAAACTTTTCACTAGACTAGCAAATTTTCTGTTTATAATATCCTTCTCTAAAATTAATATATTCTAATGTAAGTATTCTTGATGAAGTCCCTTCATCCACTCATGAGTTTTATGTGTGAATACCTTCTCTTTTCCTTATTAATATCTGAGAATTGGAATTTATCTCTGACTGTATGGATAAGCAGCGTAGAGTGGCATTGATTATTGTCTGATAAGTTGAAAAGAGAGCACCAGTCCTAGTACTACATTTTAGTCAACATTAATGACTACATTCTTACCAAGGAATGCGACATGCCTTCTGGGAGTTGTAGCCATTGAGTTACCATTACTTTTGGTCCTTTTAAGTTTCTTGTACTTAATATAGATGAAGATTGAGATGAAACTATCAGTTTCCACAGGAAATTTTGCATTTCAGTCCAAAAAGCCAGCCAGACAACTCCAGCAGTATCCTTGTTCCATATGCAGTCAGCTGCATATATTTTCATTTCAAGAGCAGAAGCTGGGTCATTGTTGAAAGTCAAAGTAACTGCTTAGGTAATAGAATTTGTACTGGGAATAATTTGTCATCATCCAAACATTGAGACATTATTTAGATCTTAGCGAAAACCAAGGACCCTGTCCCACCTTTTATTCTTATTAAAAGCCTTTATTCCTTTACGCTTTGTTTTTTTATGTCAGACCTGTAGTCAGTTTTAGGATCATATCCTGGAGTTAAAAAATCTTAGAGGCTACCTTATGTACCCCCCCCCCCATTCTACAGATAAAGAAATTGAGGCTATAAGGATTTAAATGCAGATTGTAAGTGGTAGAGTTGAGATTCAAACCCAGGTTCTGCACTGAGCATTTTTAAAGCTCAGTGCATTGACTTCAGAAGTCCTGTGACTTAATGAGTATTGCCTTCCTTCCTCCATGTGTTTAGATCAACTTACAAGTGCCAGGACTAAACCTAACTTACCTTGAATTCTTGGGATGGGCCAGGTAATCAGTTTATCTCCAGTCCTGTCTGTACATCCCAGAGTGGATTCACTAGTGTTCTTCAAAGTTCCTAACTAAATAAAACCCAAAGGAAATGACTTATATTTATATTAACTGTATAAATGCAAGTCCTATGACTGTTCAGTTAGCCACTGTGGGCTTTCATGACAGTCACTGATAGAAATTTGAGAACTCTGGCAGGGCCTAGGGGTGGAGAAGTTGGGGCTGTTTCCTTCTCCCTCCATTTCTCCGAGTTCCCTTTTTCCTACCCCCTTCCCTAAATAGGGTGAGCAAGAGAACCGTTTCTAAAAGAAATCTTCCCTTTTCAAAGATCTTCTAAATATTTTATATGTGTGTGTGTGTGATTTTTTTTTTAACCTTAAGCAGGTAAAATTCTGCCCAATTTGCTCTGGCTGTTTGGTTGCTTTTACTGAAGGGAGGAAAAAAAACCCCTCCCTGAGAAGAGAACAAACCCTATTTTAGCACATGTATAATATTCTTGCTTTGATAATGCAGTAGTGATTTGTGTAAGTTGCAACTCATACTTTATCATAGATAATATACTACATTCATGAATCTTGTTTATTAGTCTGGTAGTAAAACACAAAGTACTTTATCTTTACCATACACATATTTCATTTTTTACCACAACTTTTATTGCATAAATATCCATAATGTAATTAGTGATGAACAAGTTATACTACTATCTTTTTTTTATTTTAAAAAGTTAACATTTTTAACATTTAATTGTGCTTGCAATATTAGGCTATAACAAGCAGTTCTGCATTTGTCTAGCTAGGTCACAGAATTGAAGACAAAATAAACATGTTCTAAAGAAAGAATATTCATTTTGCAATTCTATTCCCTAGGTTTGATTTATTTGTACGCAAAGATTAGAACATACCTAATTAATTCTGGGCCTAGGGAGTCAGTCTTTGAGGGAAATCTTTCCTCCTTGTCATGTTCTCTTTCCAACTATTTGAAGGTGAGATTATAGGAATTAGTTGGCATAGGGTATTTTCATTTTTCAAAAAGGAAAAAAAACTGGATTATATATTTTCGCTCAGATAATCTCAAAATTGTGTACTAAAATACTATAACTGGATAAAACTAATAGTACCTCTTGAAACATTTTCAGACCAGTTCAATTGCACTTTAGGGGATTTGACTGAAATAGGTTTTATGTACTTCAATCTGTTTTGGACTCTCAATACACTGCTCACTTAGGCTCTCCTCTTAAGCTATAATTTACCTAAGTATTCCTGTCTACATGGAACATAGGCACCTTTGACTATAGTATTTATGAAGTCCCCAGCCTTTTATGCAAGACTCATATGGAGAAACTAGCCATTGGTAAATATCCTGAAAATATATTTGGGCTGATAGCCTTAAAGGCAGCCTTAAACTGCTTAAAATGTTTGAAAAACAAATCCTAACATTCTGCAGCAATTCTGGGAGAAATTGAGTAAAGGTGAGTAGAAAATGTTTCCTTTTTTCCTGTTTTTCCATCGTTCCATGGCTACTTGAGTCTTTTCCTTTCTTACCAGAGGATATACTGGTAATATCCCTGTTGCTTTAACATTGGGTGTCTGCAAATTATTTGGCTTTTGAAAGAGCATCATGTGTGGTTGGTGTGTGCAAAGTTATGGGAAATGATGACTAAAGACACCAGAATGGAATAAATTGAATTGTAATGAAACTTTGATAATACAGAAAGGGGAGTTTGATGGAACCAAGGAAGTGGCAACAAATTTGCTATGTTCTCCGGAAACTGTATGTATGTATATGTTTGTATAAATCATGTGTTCTTATCGGGGTAAATTAAACCTAGGGGTTTGAATCGTTCATAGTAAAAGAAACTAAGGGATGATTTATGAGTTTCTTCTCTGCTGAAAAGCATTTCAGCATTAGTGCTGTCTCTCACTGTATTTCCTAAAATGCCTTGTCCCAAGTGTACACAGCCCGAATGTGATGTTGTATTCAGTTTCAATGAATGTTCTGTTGGCATGGTTGGCAATGCACCAGCTAGTCAGGAGAAGGATTTGGGTGTTCAGAAGAATATTTTA
>JAQQSK010007970.1:0-13726 GCA_028658325.1 Potorous gilbertii | reverse complement strand
AGGTAATGGGGACTAGAAAGTTATCTGGCCCTACAGGACAAAAGAGAAGATGGGGACAAGGGAAGGGAGGGATGATAGAAGAGAGGGCAGATTGGTGATAGGGGAAAGTAGAATGCTGGGTGTATTGGGGTTGGGGGGAGGGGACAGATGGGGAAAAATTTGTAACCCAAAATTTTGTGAAAATGAATGTAAAAAATTAAATTTATTAAAAAATAATAATAATAAAAAACCCTAAACTTCTGATTATTTAAGAGTTATTTGGAAGAATGGAAGCATGTTATGCTGAGTTTAATGAGCAGAACCAGGAGAACATTATACACAGTAACAGCCATGGTGTGTGAGGACTGTTTATAATAGATTTAGCTCTTCACAGCAATGCAAGGATTGAAAACATTTTCAAAAGACTCAAGGCAAAATGCCATCCGTATCCAGAGAAAGAACTATAGAGTTGGAAGTCAGAATAAAGCAGACTATTTTCTAAAAAAAAAAAAAACAAAACCAAAACTTTAGTCTTACCCTGTTGGCTACATGAGCTGTCCCAAACCCATTTAGTGCCCCCATCCTTCCCTCAGCCTGCTTAAAAGAATATGAATAAAGCTCTACACTATCAGGAAACCAGGTCTTGCCCTGACATTCTGTCAGTCCCTGCTGCTGCTTTTGCCCCACCTTAAATAACCATGCATTGGACCTGGAATTTTACTTGCAGAGACCATCTCTTTTTCTGTGCTCTATCAGCATCAGGAAATATGGAAAATTACTATCTGAATTCCAAGAATATTTTTGCATCATTGGTTGATGGTATTTAAAAAAACAATGAAAGTGATTATCTTGATTTAGTAGACAGCCGATAAACAGTAAGTACTTTTCTTCAATTTAAATCTTTCCACCTTTATGAATGTTCTTTTTAGCTATGATAATCATTAAAACCAAGTACTGAAATAAAAAAAAACCTATGGGGGGGATGCCTGCCTTTAAAGATGGGAAGGAAAATAAAGGAACCACATAGGTGTACGTACGTAGGGGGAACCCTAAGAATATATTGTCAGAGAAATCATTGAAGGAAAGAGGATGCATTCAAGAAGAAAATTGTTCATTGCTCTTCAGGATTTCCAAAAATTGTTATGTTGTATACAACTTTGATTAGTAAAACAACTTTTTCTGGTGGTACATAACTGAGAAGTACCTTTGCTTCAGTAGATGATTTTTTTGTAGATGAGGTTTACCAGTATCCAGATTTCATGATCTAGGTTATAGTGGCCTGTTAAAAGAATGGTGTCTCTTCATTATTCTCTTATATGAAGAGGCAGTACTTGTGTCTAATTACTTTTATCCTCACGGGGTAGGACTGAGCCATAAGTCCTGAAAGACAATGAGAAGAACCTTTGAAGAGGAGAGTTACTAGCTTTCATGGCTCTCTGAAGCCCTGGTGTTAACACTCAGAAGACTCATTGTCAAGATGTTGTTTAGGCTTATAGTTATTGATATTTTATTGTTGAGTTTTTATCCATTATTATGGTTGTGTTATTTTTCCCAGTTATTTTTGAACATGTTAAATTATGATTTGAATTCCACACATTTCAAATAAGTAGTCTTTGATTAAACCCCAGTAAGACATAACTGGGGAAATGCAGTTGATAAACTAAGAGTATTATTTCTTGCAATGAACAGGTTATTTCTAATGATAAACTTCTTTGGCATAAATTTTATCAACAATGTTAGAAATAGTGTAGGGTGAATGGACCTGCAGTTCAGTATATCAGCTAAAGTGGATTATGCTCCAGAAATAGCCTTTCCAGCCTTATCTTCCATCCTAAATGAACCCTACCCTCTAACCAAACTAGATACTTGTGAAACTCAATTTAGCGGACATTTGTTGTATGCAAGGCATTGGGCTAAGTTCTGAGCGTACAGTGAGAAAAATCCCCAAATATTTACATCTTTGGGTAGGGGTATGGGGCTTCCATGTACATGAGTAATTATTACAAGGAAAACTGAGGAAAAGAGAGTGTGCTGATGTATGGGGAAGTCCTTAGAGGAGATGTGGAGAAATTGTATTCTGTGCATGGGAGTTTTTTGAGTAAAGTCATGGAGGTAGAAGATAGAATGCCGAATTTGGAGAAAGAGTGAGTAAGTCTAGTCTTGCAGAAATGTAGCGTTGGTATAGGGGCTTCATGCCACACCCTGAACCTGGGACTTGTCTCTTCCATTTAAATCACAGAGTCATAGATTTAGAGCTGGAAGATACCTTAGAGGCCATCAATTCCAGTCCCTTAATATGTAAAATATGTGGAAACTGAGATAACAGAGGTTAAACGACTTGCCAGCTAGAGTATGAGGTGAGATTTTGACCATGGTTTTTTGAACTCACAAGTTCAGTGCCATTTCTTTGACTCCACACTGTACAGGTCAAAGCTGTACCTAGAAATGAAGCTTTGATTTTAATAGTACCTATCACCACGTAGAGACATGATTTATTTCTCTCTAAACTCCTATAGCAATTTTTCTTACTCTCATTCAGCACTTAATCATATTATAATGACTTTTGAGTAGATGTCTTATTTTTTCTACTAAATTGTTTGTAACTTACCTGAACTCATTTGTCAGTGATTAACAACTCCCTACCCAGTTCTACCCTCCTCTTTCCAGTGCTGCTGAGCCCCGAGCTATTATTATTCAGTCTGTATTCTCTACTCTCTTTCCCACTAACTCCCCCCACCTCACATGTCTCACTTTTAAGCTACTTCCTTCTTCCCCTGAAAATAAGTGAGAACCTGGGGATAACAGAAATGTAGATAAGCTGGAGAAGATGGGGTGGAACTGTATGACTCATATATATAATAGAGGGTTTCGCCTTGGCAAGAGAACGACTATCTCATCCTGTGAGGTGGAGGTGAAGGCAGAAAAGGTGGGAGAAGGCATCTGGGGGAAGTGAATTAAGGAGAAGAGAAGAGGAAGCTTTCTGGAAATGGCCTCAGTTTTCTTTTTCTTCAGTGAAATAGAAATAAAGTTCTCTGCTGAGAAGGTGAGAGGAAATGGAACTGTGGGGATGGTTGAGGAGGTTGAAGATGTTTGAGAGAGCTACTGTGGTGAATGTGATAGTAGATCAGTTAAGGAAGTATAAAAGAATTGTCTTGCAGCAGTGAGAGCCCAGTTGAGTTTATGTGACCAATTTGTGGGAGATCCAGTCAGTACAGCATCTTCATTTTTTCCCAGCTCTGTTTGGCAGCATGTGTGCAAAGAACAAAGGCAATGGATAGTGAGTGAAATTTAGAGCTGGGATTTGTCAGGAACAGATGGCTGATAGGATGAAGGATCCAAGAAAAGAGGTGTTGAACTGGTTCACTGAGGGGTCAAGGTGGAGAATGGTGGAGAGTATAGTCAGTGCAATAATCAAGGATATATTGTTTTAGTTTACTAAGAAAAAAATGACTGGCTGATGGCCTTTTGACTATAGACTAGGATCTATATGTTAGTAGGGTATTTAGTAAATACTTGTTGAATTAATGTTTCTTCACCATTATCTTTGTCCTTCTCCTCTTCGTCATCATTACACCTGAACTGTTACAACAGCTTTTTAATTGGACACCATGACTCGAGTCTCTCCCATCCTCCAGTCTACTGTCAAAGTAACACTGCTGCATCTCGGATCTAATTATTTCAGCTCACTGACTAATAAACTTGTTTAGCTCTCTATTACCTTCAGGAGTAAATATGAAATCCTTGTTTGGGTTTTAAAGTCCTATGTACCTGATCCTTGCCTACCTATCCAATTAGCTTCCCTTCGTGTACTCTGTGATCCATTGACATTGGTTTTCTTGCTGTCCTTGAACACAACACTACATTTGTACCTTTGTACTAGTTGTTCCCTATGCCTGGAACATTTACTTCTGCCTCATCATTTCTCTAGCTTCGTTCACTACTCATCTCAGATTTCTTACTTTTTTGCATGGAGGCTTCACTGATTCTATTCCCTCCACCCCGACTCACTTTCAGGTGAATTTCCTCTCCTCTACATTGAATATATCTTGCATGTATGTAGTTGGTTACATATTGACTCCACCATTAGAATGATGTGGGCTCCTTGTTGAGTGGAGACCATGTTTTTGTTTTCTTTCCTGTCCCTCTTCTTTAGGATAGTGCCTGGCTGAAAGTAAACTCTTACTGAATATTTGTTGACTGACCAGTTGTAATATGGCAAAACAGCTTTTCTTTGAAGGATCTCTATCCCTGGTTGGGTGAAACTTTCATTTTAGGTAACATCTGATCTTTAATTTATTATCTAATGTGAAAGTATTATGGTTCTTGCCAGCATCAGTTGTCCTTCAGCCTTCATATCATTGCAATATATTATCCTTTAAGAGAATGAGACTAGGTTAGAGTGGCCTTGGCAGAGGAGGTTAACAGTTCTCTTATTTCAGTTGTGTCTGAATCTTCATAACCCCATTTTGAGTTTTCTTGGCAAAGATGCTGGAGTAGTTTGCATTTTCTTTTTCCAGCTTATTTTACAGATAAGGAAACTGAGGCAAACAGGGTTAAATGGCTTGCCTAGGATCACACAATCAGTAAGTGTCTGAGGTCAAATTAGAACTCAGGATGATGAGTCTTCCTGTATCCAGGTCTGATACTCCATGGTGCCACATAGCTACCCTTAACAGAGGCCAGTTGAAATAGACATTAAAAGTTGGTTTCAGATTGATTTCACTTGAGTCCCTTTTGATCAGGTCTACTCCTCTAGTTTCTGAGTGCCTGTATCACAGCATATGTTTCCTGCTCAGTTTATGATTGCCCAGATCTGATAAATAATATCTTCCACTTTATAACCTGTTTCTATAACCAGAACAGTGGGTTTCCTGGAGTTTGTCAGGATAATCCAGCAACTTGAACAATGAAAAATGAAGTTCCTTCACCTGAGCTGTAAACAAATGTTAGCAGTTCCCCTTAGAGCATAATTCTGACCAGTTTGACAGACTCTGCCTTCTCTTCTCTAGACTGCATCTCTTACCTTCTTTTGAGAGACCCCTTATATGCCATCTCTCATGGAAAGTATTTCCTGATCCCCTTAGCTGTTAGTGCTCATTTCCTCCTCCTCCTCCTCCTCTCCTCTATACTTTAACTATTTACGTATTTTATCTGCATCTCTTCTCCCAGTAAAATATGAGCTCCTTGAAGACAGAGACTTTTTTTTTTATTTTATCTTTGTATTCCCAAGGTCTAACAAAGTGATTTGCAAATAGTAGGAGCCTAATAAATGCTTGTTGGATTGAATGGAACAAATAACAGTAAAAGTGCTTTTAGTCCTTTGGACTAAAATGGAGGCATTTTGTAATATGAAGTTAGTGGAATACTCATTCTCCATGTTTTCATTGCTCAGCTAAAGAAGTGAAAAGTCTAAGTGGAATAACTGACCCATTATTTGACCCTCAGATCTATACGGAGATGTAGTTGGGATAAGTCTAGTTATTTTTAGTCCATGACATAATATGTATAAACTCGAGACTATGTGGTTGGTTTTTCCCTATACCTGTTTGAAATTGCATATGAAGCTAGGTATATAGTCTTCTAAAACAGTTCTTGTGGCATTGCTACATGCTGCTGTTTACTTGTCTTTAAAAGCACTTATATTTAAGTGTATAAAGTTTAAGTGATACTTGCCTTTTGAATATGTAGAATTTTAAAGATAGAAGAGCCTCAGGAAGTCCGCTAAACTGATATGTTACCTAAATCATGAATCTGATCTACCCAAAAGTTATTTAAAGGTCTTTGCTAAAGGGAAACGCATTACCCCTCCCATTCTGAGCTGGCCCCACCCCTTTCACCTAACAGTACTTTCTATTTTTGAATGATTGGAGGCATTTTATGTTCAGTTGACTCCTTCCTCCCTGGAACTTCCACCTGTTGACAGTCAGTCATAAATATGAGAACTATCTTTAGTCCTCTGCACAGTTTTTAAGTTGTAGGAAACCTAAAGATTTAAAAGTCATTGAACTTGATAGGCAGGTCAAGCTTCATTTTTGAAAAGGTCATCTCTCAGTTATTCCTTGAGCTTTGGTGAAGTTGAGGGCACTCTCATTTAAAAAATTCTCATTATGACAGATATAGGAAACAAGTTGAAGTGTTATGTAATATTATGAGGAATGAGAGCTTATATAGAGCATCAAAATTACTTATTTAAAATCTTTTCTGTATTGTTTTTTAACCATTTCTCTAATGAAGGCACTGTCTTGCCTATTAACTTTTCAAAGAGTTTAAAACATTTTTCTGTTTGTACACAGATAATAACTGGCCAGGGATGGCTATGATAGACTATGAAGTTGCATCATATACACATTTATAATGGAAAAAAAGTGGGAGAGAAAATAATTTTAACAGGATGAATAGTTTTACTTGCGCTTCCATTAATGAACATATGTCTTGAAATGAGCTTGAAATGGGGCTGATTTTCTCTCGACCTCCATAAAAAGAGGTTTTTGCCCATGCACAAGGTCATACATGTAACCTCCCCCCATTAAAGTCATTTTATTTTTAGGAAGATACAGATGTGGATTGCTGATTTCCCTTACCTACCTTACACCAACATTGCAAAAGCTGCACTTTGTAAGCCTACTGGGAAGAGAGGATAAATTTGACTGTTTGTGATTTTAAATATATATAGATTTGCTTTAGAACTCAAATCTGTTTGTAAAATGGTACCCTCCTAAACTGCAAAGGTACTTGGTCAAGAAGTTAAGTGTCTGTTATGTACAAAGCATTGTGCTAGTTGCTGAGGAAGATAAAATAATTAATACGTAATTCCTATGTAATTTGACAGAAATACCAGCAACTGGTAGAGAATATTACATAGTGTATTCAGAGAGATTTATTTCAGTTCAGTAAACACCTACTATGTGAAAGGCTTTGTGCTAAGAGAGATACAAACACAACAGAAGATTATATTATACAAAGTGGTATATGAAGGATAGAGCGGAGCATAAGGTCCATTATTAGCTTTGGGACAAGCATTATTTTCTTTGGTGCTCAGTATCCTCCTATCTAACAAGAAGAGACGGAACTAGATAACCTCTATAGTCTCTTCTAGCCATAAAACTCGATGAGTCTATTATCACTCAACATTACATATAATTCTTAAGACATATGTATATTTAAACAACACCAAAGTATCACAGTCTACCCATTAAGTGGTGGGAAAAAAGTGAAAACAAAGTTAAATGTTAACAAGGTTGTAGAAAAACAGATACATTGTTACACTACCTCTAAAGCTGTTACCTGATGTAATCTTTCTAGAAAGTAGTCTGGCAATATCTAATAGGAATTACAAAACTATTCATACCCTTTCACTCACTGATCATATTATTAAAAGAAAAAAGTATACTTTTAAAAAAAAAACATAGTAACTTTGCATTGCAAAAGAAAAAGAAACCTGAAAAGAACCCCAATGTCCAGTGGTTGGTTAAACAGATTGTAGTATGTCAAAATAAAGGTTTCCTGTTGCAACATAAGAAGGAACAGAAATGAAGCATACAAAGAAATAGGCAAAAACTTAGGTCATGTGATAGAGTGAAATCAAAATTAAAACACTATACACATTAAATGTTGACATCCCAAGAAATGTGGCCAACAATATATCAACACAGGGGCATCAAACAAAAGGCAAAGTCATGATTTGTTTGTGGAAATGGAGAGATTTGTGATGGCTACGGCAGACCCTGTCAGTCTTTGTCATCAGAAATTTTATGTGGACCTGGACTGAGAGAAAAATGCAAAATATACAAGAAAATGGTAGAAATTGTATAGTATATCACTTGTGACTAAAAATTCTGCATCTTCCAAATACCTAAATGACTTAATATTAGAATTATACATCAGAAGATTTCTAACTTTAAGAGACTGATAGATGGCAAGTTCTTATAATACTAATGCACATCAGGATATCCCAGAGAAGCTAATTGATAAACTACTCTGGAACTGGATGGACCATTATCACATACTGAACTGTTGCTCACAATCACATAGCACTGATACATAAAAACTTCTTATTTCAGATAGATATTGCCATACTATATAATCAACTTACATGTAAGTTAGAACCTTCAAAATTCAGAGACCATTATAGACCAGAATCACGTGGAAAAAGAATGATGTAAATATTATTCCTGTTTTCCTTCTTGCTACTTTCATTTTTTTGTGCTTTTAGTGAGACAGTAGAGGGTGAGCTTACTCACCCTTACTCCCCCTTAGAGGTTTTATTGAGACAACAGAGGGTGAGTTTTATTCAACTACAAAAGCAATTGTTTTATCTATGTTTTAGTTCATTCGGTATTAAATATAAAGGAATTATTCATTATCAAGAGGTAGTATGACATAGAGCACTGGGCTTGAAATCAGAAAGACCAGGGTTCTGGTCCTACTTCTGACATAAAATGACTGAGTGACACAAGGCAAGCCTCTTGTCTTCTCAGTGTCTTAAGCAATTTTCTAAGACTACAAATTGCAAAAAGGATTCTGACCTGGAATGATAAAGGGATTTCCTTCACTTGAGAATTCCTATTAGTAGTGTGATATTACTGGTCTAGTCCCTATTCTTAATTTAAAAAGGGGGAGAGGGATGAGAATGAAATGAATAACAATAAAAATAACAGAAAAAATATGGAAAAAGCCTTATGACAGAAGAAAAACAGAGATTAGATGGAAGCAAACCAGTTATTTTTATAGTTAAAGGTTAGCACTTTAAAAACAATATATATTTGTGGTTTTATGTAAGATTTTAAAATTTAAAATTTTTTCTCCTTGATGTTTAAGTATTGAATGAAATATTTTTAAAATATTTTAAAATATTTAACTTACATAGTAAAAATTTTAGAATGATAATTAGGGTAAGGAAAAAAGCCATCAATAAATTCTGATGAAGATTAGTTACTTTTCAGTGTTATAGAACTATGGCATTGGAAAAATATTTTAGCTAGAAGAAACTGATTAAGAAAATAGCATTTTATTATTATTTGATAAACATTCCATATGTATTCAGTTCTCTTCACTGGGATACATGGTGTAATTAAGAATGCTAGATTTCTGTTCCTCCAACTGGAATTCATGTCATGTCTCTGTTACTTGTGTGACATTAGGCAAACCCCTTATCCTCCCTGGGCCTCAGTTTCCTGTTATAAAAAATGAAGGGGTTTGACTTATCTCCCTTCTCATTCTATAGCTATGATCCCATAAGTCATTCTAATCCTTTTTCTTGGTCCTATAATATTTAGCAAGTTGCTGCTTCTTTTTAGTGGTTATTTCTCCTTTATTTTTCAAACAGTTGAATAACTTTTGTTATTTGTTGGTGTTCTGCAATGGCTTGAAACTCATATATCAGCTTACATGAAAGTAAAAAACAGAAGCAGATATCAGACTGCTGGTATTTTGGTGTTAAGTATGCTTTCAAAGTCATATATATTCTTTTCATGTGCATTACTGGATTTGATCTTCAGAACTACCCTCCTACCACAAGGGTAGGCTAGGGTAGATACTATTATCATTCACATTTTCTAGTTAAGGAAATTGAATTGGAGTTTAAGTGAACTTCCCCACACCAGATGACTAATAAGTAGCAGGGTATGAGCAGAGAATCCATGTCTTCTAGCCTGAATTTCCAATCTCATTTGCTTCCCGTTTGCCTCCTCAACATTATTTTTTTCTTTTTAGCAATCTAGACTTTAATGATTCTAACTCTAATATAATATTTATTTTGTGCACATAGCTCTGTTTTCTACTGTAAGAATTACAATTCTACCCTATCATTTTTTACAACTTAAAATGAATGAAATGAAATAGTTGACTCTGTTCATCTGAATGCAGTGGAAAAAAATTAAAAGATAAAGAATGAAGTAGTTGGCTTGTGATTTAATACTTACCTAATTCTCTTCAATATCTACTATATGCCTAACATTGTTACAGGTTCCAGGTGGGACAAAAATAACTACATATTACAGCATCATTGACCTCAAGAAGCTTACAGCATTATGGGTAAGATAAGCTTCCTGAACAGAAGTTTAGTACTCATGTAACATCCTGCATAGAGACTCAATATTTTTTTTCAAATAGAATTGAAATTGAATTAAATATAGAAAGATGATATAGTGTCAGTATACATGCCTTATAGTTTTAAATTGTGAAATACCACAGTCTTTGAGGAATCAACATTGTGGATTAACTAAAGGTCAATTGAGAGATGCATCATGGGTACACAAGGGTTGAACAATATCATGATTGATGAATTTGGCATGTGAATGGTATAAAGGATGTCATCAGAGAGATGACTGGACAAGGAGGTAGACTGGTTGTGTGAGAAGAGTCACTTAAATGCCATTTGGAATTGTTGATAGGATGGACGTATTGACTTTTAAAACCATCAGGATCAGGGTCGATGATGTCTTTTATTCAGTTTGTCTGCTCTGTTTAGGTGAATTTACCAGTACTTTTCTACAAACATAATTTATTCAATAAAGATTTGATTAATTGAATAATGTAATTAATTGACATGATCCTGGCCTAGCTTGGAAGTCACACTTTCCAAGTCCCATTTTATACAACTGATTCAACTTGCTTACAAATTGTACATTATTTAACAGACACATGGTTTATAATAACACATTTTGATCATATTTTTTAAGGATTAGAAGAATTTTTCTCAAAACAAGCTTGTGCGATATGCAAATACTATCCCTATTTTACAGATGAGGAGACTAAAGCTTAGAGAGGTTGTGTGAGTTGTCATAGAATTAACAATTGTTATTGTGTTGTTCAGTGATTTTTCTGTTGTGTCTGACTCTTCATGACTCCATTCGGGGTTTGCTTGGCAAAGATACTGGAGTAGTTTGCCATTTCCTTCCCCTATTCATTTTACAGATGAAGAAACTGAGGCAAACAGGGTCCAGGGTCACATTGCCAGGAAGTGTCTGAGGCCAAATTTGATTTTAGGAAGATGAGTCTTCCTGACTTCAAATCTGGTATTCTGTCCACTCTATCATCTAACTGCCCAGTTTACTGTCAGCACTAGGATTAGAACCTATTTCTTTCCAGACCCCAAATCCACTACTCTTTCTACTATATCATGTTGCCTTCTTTTTAAATGATCTGAATACAGCAGTATTTAGTTCATTTATGTGGTTATTCAGATTGTTAATTTGCAGAGTGGTTTGATCAGTCATGTGAGGTTAATTTTTCTTTATTCAACAAGCAGAGTAGCATTCACTCTGGAGAATTTATTAAACATGACTTGATGTGGGAAATACCTCTTCTGACATCATAAAACTTTAACTGTTTGAAAAATCTATGATCTTGCTGATTTTGGTACTAATTCCAGTGTTGCATAAGGTAGTTGAATCATAAATTTAGAGCAGAATGGAACCTAAGAGGTCATCTAGTCCAGTCCACCCCCATCTCTCATTTTTATAGATGGGGAAACTGAGCCATAGAGAGTTTAAATGATTTACCCAAAGTCATATACCCAGTAAGAGGTTGTGGTGGGAATGGAAAGAGTTCCTTTGATTCCAACTGTAGGACTATACTTTTCCTTCTAATCCCTTCTACTCTTCTCCAAGACCTCTTTTAATTTTTACATAGAATAGTCCACTCAACATAGTAAGGACATTCCCTTGACATCATATGGAGTCCAGTGGAATGAGTAGCCTTAGAACATAGGGGCAATCCTTTTTAATGTAGATGAAATGTAGATGAAATATGTAGATGAAAATTCTGATTCTACTTCTCATAAATAAACTTTATTCTGAACTCAGACTTATAGACCTTCTTTCAGGGGATTATTTTTCTTTGAAGAAACAAATATGTAACACCTCCAAAAATGTACATGAAGCTTAAAAGAAAGCTGTAATATTTCTCCTTCTTTAATGCATTTCCTTTATCTTTAGAAGGAATTTTATATATTTTGAGAGGAAGATACTTTTATTGCTGCTTGTTTTTTGGTAGAGGTTGTAGCAAAGTTAACTAATCATGGAGAGTCTGGTTCCTGTAGAGAGAGAAAGCAGAACAGAATTATAAGTAAAGAAATCAACCTTCTCTCCTTTCATTCACTATCCCCATTTGAAAGAGTGCTTTGTGCCATAATTTTGGAAATACAGTTTGGTGAGTGTCTCATGAAGGGAAACTGGTGTCTTTGAATGTATAAGCAATGATCACAGGATTATGGGATGGATGACACCATTGATCAAGTTGCTGAGCAAGTTAACTTCAGAGCATAGCATGTGTAAATCAGCCTTGAACTGGGTTATCCAGTCAGTGGTCTACGGTGATCTTCTAAAGCACAGGGAGAATGCCCACTGGTTTTAGTGTAGCTAAAAATGTGACTGCCTTATGAATATAGATTTTCCAGAGCAGAAAATATTTTTGTTTCCAGATTTAAATGTGTTGGATAGTATTTTTAAGACTCATGGCAATACGTGTAGAGCCAGTCTGCCTAGATAAAAAATGTAGTGTATAAAGTTCATCATTCCTTTTTATCCCTACCTACTATCTGCTGGTGTTTATCTTCTATTTTATTGTCTCCTAAACTGCATTCATGGAGGGTTCTGCATGTTGTGAATAGAGCTCTCGAGATAGGATTATGAAATTAAAGTTATTTCCCCCCTTTATCAGAAATTAAACTGTTCATGTTAAAAATAAAACAAAACTACTGCCAGATTTCTCTGACTTCCTTCTATCTAAGGGATTTTTCATATCCTTTGTACCTTTTTCTCTTGTACTATGGTTTTTTTGGGTTCTAGCAACACCACCTCCAAAATGTTTAGTTAGTTTGCAAAGGGCTGCTGTCATCCCCTCCCCTAAGTCTTTGATGCTGTTAGGTGTCTCAGTGAAAAAGGTCTGATGAATTAATTTGCTATGTAGATCTGACAAAGTGACTGCTTCCCATTAACTATTTATATTTTATAGAGCTTCTTCAGAACATGCTTCAGAATTCAAAGGAAGTAATCTTAGCCACTGTAGAGAGTCAACAAGTCAACAGCAAATGCTTGCTATATGCCAGTCACTCTGGGAAGTGCTTCGGATACAAAGAAAGGGAAAACACAGTAATCTCTATTCACAAGAAGTTCACATTCTAAGAAGGAGAGACAGCATCTAAATAAACATTCAAGACATATAAAGGGTACGTGGTATGTGTATGGGGACTAAATCTTATAGTGGGATACTCTTCCCACTTGCTATAAATCATGCTACAAGAGTGACTTATTACCTGTGATACTGATCCTGTCTTTAGTAGCATGAAATTCATATGAGTGGAGGTACAAACTTTGTTTCCATCAAGATCATGGTATTTTTAAAGATTTTTTTTTTTTAGCTCAGATACTTATTTTGACTGCATAATTATACTATTTTCTTTCTGTATAGAAAGGCATATACACATGTGACAAAATGTAAAATTCTATAGAACTTTTATCTCTTCCCCTACCCTTGACACAGATTTCAAGAACTTAGTGGTCATCTATATGCCATAATGAGGCATTAGAGTAAGATTTAATTGGGAGAAATGGTGAAATATATGTACAATATGTAACATGTGTAACATTATATAATGTAGCATAATGTAATACACATGTGATGTTATATTGTAGTGTGTTGCATCATATAATTTTCATTTGTAATATGCATGTGGATTATACATTCTTCACAGGACATATTTAATTATTTAGTTGAAGCATATGATGAGGCTATTTACATAGAAGTC
>JAQQSK010007969.1:0-13726 GCA_028658325.1 Potorous gilbertii | reverse complement strand
CAGGTACAAGGTGAGTGAGTATCAGGTGAAGGAGACATCCCCCAGAGGGTGTCAGAAGTTAAAAGTCTCTCCTAGTTGATGATGTTTCTCTAGCCCAGGGGTGGGGAACCTACAGCCTTGAGGCCATATGTGACCCTCTGGGTCCTCAAGGGTGGCCCTTTGACTGGTTTGGATTCCCTCAAAGGGCTGCACTTGAGGACCTAGGGGGTCACATATGGCTACAAGGCCTCAGGTTTCCCATCCCTGCTCTAGCCCTACAGAGGATGAGAGCTAGAGTTGAAAAAAATATACAAATTAAAGACAGAAAAGTAAAGTGAAAAATAATCATTGGAGCCAGTAGAAAGTTCATAGAGGATAGAGTTCTGGATGATGATCCAGGGAGTCCCACAATCAAACCCTGACTCAGAAACTTACCAGCTGTGCAATCCCTGGTGAGTTTCTATTAGGCTCATTTACCTCATTTGTAAAATGGGGAGAATAATAGCTTCTGTTTCACCAGATTCTTGTGAGAATCAAATACAATTATCCCTTCCACATTGTGACTTTCCTCATTGAGTTTTTGGTATACTGAGAGTCAGCATAAGAAAATAAATGGGAATTTTTTTTTTGGAGTTTTGTAGAAGCTGCAGATGACACACAATGATGACATAGAGCCTATGATCAAATACTTAACCCGAATTATACAATAAGGCACTGTACGCACAGCATGAAAGAGAAATGAAAAAAATCCAGACTTCTCTGCTAAGAAGGGAGAGCCAAAAAATCTTGCACAGATTTTCCAGATCATGGGGGTGCCACACCTCTAGCTCCCACCATGTGGAAGGAATAATGTAATCACATAAATCATAAATCACTTTGCAAACCTTACACATTATATGAATGTGAGCTATTACTATTAAATCTTGCTTCCAACATTTACTAGCTGTGGGACTCTGTGTGGACTGTGGGTGAGTCATTTAAATTTGGTTAGCCTCAGAAAACTCAACTGTAAAATGGGAATAACAGCTGCATTATTTACCTTAGAGGAATGTGGTAAGGATGATAGGATAATGTACTCTCCCCTGGTGAGACCAAATCTGGAATAAAATGCTCTGTTGGGGAGCCATACTTTCAGAAGAATGCTGATAGCTCGGTGGGCAGTTAGAAGAATATACTTAGGATGGTCAAATGCCTTAAGATCCTGCCATTTGAGAATTAATTGAAGGAACTGAGTGCATATAATGTAAAGAAGAGAACATTTCCAGAAAACTGGTAACTGTTATCTGACATATGTGTGGCTGCCCGTGATAGAGGAATGTCTCCTTCTGTCTGACCCGAGAGGACAGAATAGGAATTCCGAGAGGACAGAATAGGAATTCCGAGAGGACAGAATAGGAATTCTGAGAGGAGAAATAGGAATGACAGAGCAAAGTTGTAAAGAAGCAAATTTAAGCTTAAGCTAGGTATATTACCAAGACTCAGAGCTTAAATGACTTGCTCAAGTTCACACAGTTAACCAGTAAGTCAGGATGCAAACCAAGTCTCTGTACTCTAAGTTAAAAAGTTCTTTCCATCACATTACCAAAACTCTGAACTTCTAACTTGCATACCTACATAACAGGTGAACATTGAGTTACAAAGGTAATTCACTCCTGAAAAATACCATTGAAACCATGGGAACAGGGATTTATAATAAAGATTTGATCATCTTATTTCAATATTTTTAAAGGCTATTTGAATATAAGTAGTGTTCAGCAGTGCTTCTCACAATGTGGTTTCGGGACCTCAAGGAATTTCTTGAGAAACTTTCAGAGGTCAAAACCATTTTCATAATAATTACAAGATTAAAAAATGTAATTTATTGTCAATAGAAATAACCCCAAGAATCAAAGTTCTTTAATTTTCCATCTTTTATAGGGTATAAATGGATGCTAAGATGAAAAAATTAGAGAGTCACTGATGTAATGGAATAAATACTCTTAGTAAACACTTTACTCAAAAATTAAAAGTACTGCCACCATTAATTAACAATTTCTTTTCAAGTTACTTAGCAAATAATTGATTTGGTTTCTTTCAGAAAGTGCTAGCAGTCTCTGAAGAGACAGGCTGAGATGTGGAGAAGAATACAAGCCTTTAAAAACTTTTATTGTTTTTCTTTAGTCATTTTCAGTCATGTCCAACTCTTCATGACCCTATTTGGGGTTTTCTTGGCCAAGTGTGTTTTGCCATTTCTTCTCTAGATCATTTTACAGAGAAAGAAACTGAGGCAAACAGGGTTAAGTGACTTTTACAAAGTCACACAGATGGTAAGTGCCTGAGGCTAGATTTGAACTTAGGTGTTCCTGACTGGAAGCCTAGGGTTTTATTCACTGTGCCATCTAGCTGTCCCTTAAAGGCTCTAGATCCCTTTAATTCAGTGGAATGTCATGACCTCCCATTTCTGTATTGACCAAGACCCTCAAAACTGCTCTGCCCCAAATTCACTAGAAGCCTGAATGAGGAGAATAAATGACATGAAACATCAGTAAATAGGAAAGATATGCCCCCCCAAAACCACTAAAACCAAAAAATGCATTACAACAGACCACCATAAAAATAATTGCAACTTAGGTTACAAATCTGCTACCTAGAATGAAAAAGTAGAGAAATTCTACAAAGAACTCACAAAAACCTTCTGGTAAAAATCAACATATACATTAATATTTTATGACTTCATTGAAAATTTGACCATAGGACAGGATATTGAAGAATTTGTTGGAAAACATACTTTAGGCATAGGAAATGAGAGAGACCAGGGGCTTTTGACTATAAAGAAGCTCAGTGCCTACATAGTCATGAGATGGGGGACTTGAGAGACACTGGACATCCCCAGCATCCAATGACACCAGAGAAAAGGTAACTGTTTATATGTTAACAAAATGATCATTTACTCATGTGGATTCATTTCCAAATCAGTCCTCTGTATGTAGTCAGATTACCAAACTGCTGGAACAAAGTTAAAAATCAATACCAAACTAGGAGAAAAGAATAATAAGGGTAAAGTATGGTATGTAATGGAGGAAACTCTTTCTTGACCTACTTAAACAAGGTGTTAGCCCTGAAAAATGGGAGGTAGACAAAGTTAACAACCACCAATTATCACCATTTTCTAAGAAGGACAACGTCCACAATGTGGAGACAAGAGATCCCAGAAATCACCTCAACTAGTAATACTTGATTTCCTTTCCAAGTGGAGAGTTATGTCAATACTATTTTAGAATATAAACTTTTTTTAAAAAAGGAAGATGGTGTAATGTTATGAGTAATATTGACATAAAACAGCGAGAAGTAGTAGAAGGAAAAAAGTTTATTGAAGTCTTGGCAAGAGACCCAAGAAAGCAAAATCATCCCATGGCCAGTCAACCAGTATTTATTATGTTTTGGATATTTATAGATGAAACTGCAAAACAAACAGATGATAAATGAAAAAAACATTTATAACAACTTATATAATTTTCCCTCTCAGTGACAATGGAACATCCACATTTAGACTCTAACATTTCATACACTTCCATATGTGCAGAATGAGGAAGTAGAAATAAAACTGTGAAGATCAGCTCTACTCAACCAGGAATACACAAAGGAAGTCCATATTGGAGGCCGGAGTAAGTTTACATATATAAAGTTCTTTTCAATCCTTAAAGTGCTATATAAATTCTAGATATCATCTTCATTTTCATCGTCATCATCTAAGGTGACATATTTTGAGGATATTAAGGGATTCAACCTTAGGCATCTGGAAGCTTTGGGGAAAATCTTATACCTTGTTAGCAAAAGAAGGTAAGTGAGAGAATGTTAATGATAATGAGCTTTATCATTTCTTTCCCAGTTCTGAAAAACCTTAAGAGAGTAACTTATACACATATGAAGGACATCTTTAGAACCACTTTTTTGCCTCAGGGGGAAGTGGAAAGGAAGTGAAAAAGAACTAAATTTACCCTTGATGTCAGGGGGGAAAAGACTTTTGTTAACAACTAGAACTATACAAAAGTGGAAGGTAGTAGGTTTTCCCTCATTGGAGGGCCTCAAACAGAAGCTATATGACAACTTGTTGTATGTTATAGCAGAAATTCTTTATGCATGTCAGTTGAACAGATTGACTGCTGAGGTTGCTTCCAATGTTGGACTTCTGTGAAAGTATGCTTGTCATTCATGGACAAAATAAAGGGCATTTATTTTCTAGGATAGGAGTGGAGAACCTGTGACCTTCTAAACCCTTAAGTGTAACCTTTTGACTGAATCTGGATTCAAAAGGCTTCACTTAAGGATTTAGGTCACATGTGACCTTAAGGTTGCAGATTCCCCTCCCCTGCTCTAGGACAATATATTGCCTTAAAGTCTTTCCTCCAAAGTGTCTCCCACAGAAGATTCCTTGAAATATGTCAGAGAAGATATAACTATAGGTGATTATGCTCTGATTATTAAAGTCAAGTGAAATGTTAAAATTAGAAGTCCTGTGCTCACTGAAACTAGTTGCTACTGCCATGGAAGATGTCCAGTACAGGGTTCAAATGAAAGAGATAGTTAATGTAGATCATAGGATTTTAGGTCTAGAATTGGAAGGATCCTTATAAACCATATAATCCAATGTCCTCCTTCTCTAGATGAGGAAGAAAAATGAGATCCAGGAGTGAATTTCAGAGGTGGGATTTGGAGGTAGGTCTTTTAACTTCAGAGCCAGTGCTTTTCCTACTACACCATTCTTCCTCTCAATAATGAGGCCCCCTAAATACTTCTATTGATAGATGACATCATGCTAATTATATTAAGTCTTGAAACATTTCAGAGTTTCCTAAATGAGAACTACAGTTACTAAAAAAAGTCTGTCCTAACTAACTATCCACACAAGGAAAACCAAGTAAATTGAGAATGTATAGGAAGAAAATGGGCTGGGTTGCCTTTGGGAAACTTCCCGATGTTTTCAATATGTTTCTCCATATTCTAATCACAATCTTTATCCTAATAACAAACACATGCCCATTTAAAAAATAATATTCTTCCAATGAAATTATGTGATCATGAGTTATGTGGTCATAGAATTAAATTTAGGATCATATAAAGGTCAAAAGTAGACATGAGTGGGCCAAAACACATATATAGGACATTAACAAAGCATTACCCAAGAGAAACATCATAAAATATGTCACTATATAGATGGATGGTCAGAAAAGGAGATGGAATTCACACAATGTCAGGAGATCTAGAGGAATACTCATAACATATTGGGAGGACCCTCTGTAAGGGATTTAGGGAAGAGGATAGATGAGTTCAAATCTGTACTGTTAGAAGGAGCATCTTATAATGATACCACAGATCTATTGGTGTATCAAAGCAGGGATCAGATAGCAAGCAGTCTTTGCTACTCATACAATTTAGTTGAACTACCTTCCTTGCTGTGCTAACATTTATCATCTCCTTGATTATAAAATGAAGACTGAGATTGCATCTAATTTCATTTTCATATCCCCTGGACCTAGCATGGTGAATTGTGCATAGTAGATGCTAAATAAATGTTCAATTGTTTGTTACTGAATTTGAATCTATGTGACTGGGAATCTGACTATTTCCTCTGCAAGAAGATTTCTTCATTTTCTAGTATAGTTGTTTTGCATTTTAAAAGTCTGGTTGAATGTAATTATGCTGAAGACAACACAGAGAAGGGAGAATCCCAGAGATAAAAGAAAGGGAAATGGTTCTGATTCCAAGGTCATGGAAAGTCCCACAGAGTAGGAAATTCTGATTTCTTCAATGGAAGTGGGGGAAATTTTCCTGACAGTTAAAAGAGAGGGTTGAATTTTTGTTTCCCAACTGTGGAAAGAATGCTCACAAAAATGAGATCATGGATCTATTGAAATATGGAAGTATAAAATAACAAAGAGCATTTTGGGCATACTTTAATCTTGTTTTGTCACCCAACATTATGCAGGAAGAATCTATATTTCTTCTTCTGACATCAGTCATTTCTTGTTGTGTTTCATTGCCCCTCATGGAGACAAGCTGAGAAGAATAAAATACGTTCTAGGCTAAGTAATACAGGATACTAAAGACATTTGCTTTGCACACATACTGCCTAAAAATCGACTTCCTTTCAATGACTCACTCAACACATAAGCATTAAACACCCACCAATTTACCAGGAACCATGCTAAGTACAAAAGATATCAATACAAAAAATGAAACAATTTCTACTTTAAATGATGGTTAGACAAAGGGAACATAAAAGATATATATATATATATACATACATATATAGTATAAATATGGAGTTTATAAATGCAACTCTCTACAGACTAATTATTACAGATAGTTTTGGGGTCAGGGCACTAGCAGTTGAAGGAATCAGGAGAGAATTCATACAGAAGAGGGTGTCTAAGGTTCATTTTAAAGGAAGAGAGAGAAAGAAACTCTATGAGGCAGGGGCAATGAACTCCACATTCTGCACATGGGAGACAGCCAGTGTACAGACACAGAAATAGGAGATGAAGTGTTGTAAGCAGGGGTTCCCTGATGATTTGGCCTACTACCCTTTTAAAAAAAAATTACTCAGCAACCCCCTGGAAATCTACTTCCTTTAACTTTTTAATGTTTTTTTTTTAAATTTGCATCATTTCAAAATTTATAAAGTATCTTTAAAAAATGGTGCATCTTAAATTTAATAATTTATTATAAATTTGTTTTTTTCCTCCATTGAAATTTTGATCTTGCAATATTGTGTCATCTAATGATACAGTATCATATTGTAAACAAGTTGTTTCATGCATGTATTCTTGCCAGCACATGCTGGACTTCCTGACAATGTGCAAACAGACTTGCCTGCCAACACTCCCTTGTTAAGACCTGTCAGCAGACTTGATCATTGATCGGTTATAACTTGCATTTTGTGTATTTATTTGGAAAAAAAATGTAGTCATTATGACTTCAACTCTGTTATACAACAGAAGAAACTTTCATATAGGAACTGTTTTTTAAATTTTTCTTCTTTCTTTATGTTTCCACCTCCCCTTTATTTTTTCTCAGTGCCCCCCACTTGCATCCATGGCCACTACCATCCCTCCCATCATTCCAGCACCTCCCAGGAACAGTACCACCCACTTTGGAAACCCATGGTTGTGAGGAACAGAGAAGGGGCTAATGTGGCTAGATCTTAGAGTGTGGGAGAGAGAGTAATGGTCAATGAGGTTGGAAAACTAGATTGGGCCTAAGTTGTGTAGGGCTTTAAAAGTTAAACAGAATTTATATTTGAGTCTAAACTAGGACACTGGAGTAAATTAAGGGGAGTTACATGGCTAGATTTTCATTTTAGGAAAATTACTTTGGCAACAGTTTGTAAAGGATAAACTGGAGCAGTGAAAAGCTTGGGGCAAAGACCATGATTGTGATGCTGCTGCAATAACCTGGGCAAGAGATGATGAGGTCCTGAATTAAGGGGGTATCTGTGTGAGTAGAGAAAAGGTCTTAGATTTGAGAAATAGTATGAAGGTAAAAATGGCGTGCCTGAATGTGTGAGTTAAAGGGATGGTGGAGATACAAGAATAATACCTATATCACAAAGCTGTAAGACTGGAGGATGGTGGTAACTTCATCAGAAATAAAGAAGTATGGAAGGGGAAAGATTTAGGGGGAAAATAATGGTTTCCATTTTAGACATGTTGAGTTTGAGATGGCAATGAGACATCCTGTTGGAAATGTTCAATGGGAAATTGGTGACCAAGGACTGAAAATCATGGGAGAGACTAGGGCTGGAAAGAAAGATCTGAGACCCACCTGGATAGAGTTGCTAATTAAACCCAATGGAATTGATTTTCCCAAGAGATATCATAAAGAGAGAAGAGAAAAGGGACCAAGATAGAGCTTTGGAGGAACGCTCACCGTTAGGGATCATGTGAATGATGAGCCAGTGAAGGATCAGAGAGGCAAATAGGAAGTGAACCAGGAGAAAGTAGTGTCTGGATACAAGAAAAGAATATAATCAATAGTGTCATGCTCAGCAGATATTTCAAGAGAGATGAGACTGAAGATTGCAAAGGGATGAGAAGAGAATGAGAGGAAAGAGTGTATAGGGTGAGGCAGAGTGTGCAGACAACTTTTTCAAAAAAGTTTGCTTGCAAAAGGAAGGTGGGGCATAGTGAAGGGTATTTTAATTTTTTTTAAGGATGAGGGAGACTTGGACATGTCTGAAGGCAGCAGGCAAGGAAACAGTTGACAGGAGGAAGTTGAGGATATAAGGTGGGGGACTGAGGATCTAATTTGAAGAAAGTGGATGAGAGCAAGGGTGGATATAGAGAAGTTAACCTTGTCAGAGAGAAGAACCTCTTTTATCAGAGATTTGGGGAAAAGAGGAGAGAGAGACACATGATGTCAAAGGCATTTGAGATGAAGAGAATGGGAGAAGGGAGACTTTACATTGAATGACCTCAATTATTTCAATAAAGTAAGAGGCAAGGCCCTCAGCAGTGAGAGGTGAAGGAAGAGGAGATGTAGGGGGCTTAATGAGAGAAGAGAAGACTTGTAATCATTTCTGTAGTGAGTGGATAGGAAATCAGTTAGAGTGGAATTAAGGGACTACCTTACTTAGTGAGGGCCCTGTAGGATAACATAAATTTGCAAGGTAGCCAACCAACGCATTTGTGGGACTTCCCCTAGCTTTGTTCAGCAGCAGATGAGTAGGAGTATAAGAGGCAGGTCATGGGAGTAATCCAGGGCTGACATTTCACTAAAGAGTGACAATAAGACAAAGTGGTAAAGGGTACAAGAGCAGATCACATTTTAGAGGTGAAATGGATAGGTGTTGGGTTGAGGTTAGAGAAGAGGCACAGTGAATATCAGGGCAGTGGCCTGAGAAAGTGTTGAAGGGTGGAGGGATTGGAAGTCTAAATGAAGGGGAAGTTAGGGAGGAGTGGAGTGAAGCATAGGGAGAGGCAGGGAATAGAAGGTTAGATAGGGTGATGTCAGTATTTCTAATTAGGGAAGTGGAATCCTTGTGAGTAATGGCAAAATCTAATGTCTGATATCCCCCATAACAAATGGGGCAAATACTTTCCGTGAACATAGTAGGTCTCCTAGGTTTAACACATCACTTTACATTAATAACCAGAGGTCATTTTTACCCTTATAACATCTCTAAAGTATTTCCCTTTCTGTTCTGAGACACTGCAACCAACCTGGTGCAAGCCCTCATCATATCACCCCTGCACTATCGGATTAGCCTTCTGGTTGGACTCCCTGCATCAAGTGTCTCCTCTCATTCTTCTACTGCATTCCACTCCATTCTCCACTCCACTATCAAAGTAATCTTCTTAAAGCTCAAGTCCAACTAGGTCTTTACCCTCCTGATGAATATCTGGGCACTGGAGTCAAATGACTCTGGAGGAGAAGTGAGGTTGGTGAACTGCACAGCCCTCCCTCACTCAAAACAAAGTCAAGTGCAAGTCATGGCATCATTTCTCTGATGGCATGGACTCTTTCGGCAATGAAGGATGAACACAAACTTCAATGTCTCCCTTTTACCTCTAAGATCACATAAAAAAATCCTTAGTTTGGCTTTTAAAATCATTCATATCATGGTCCTTTCCTACCTTTCCAGTCTTTCTGATACCTTATATGAGTTTTCTTATACCTTATCATCACCTCTTCCCCTCAATCTAGTGCAACCAGTCTACTCGCTGTTCTTAGAACAACTCTTCGTCTCCTAACTTCAAGCTTTTTCACTGACTGATCCTCATACCTGGAGTTCTCTCCTTCATCAATTCTGCCTTCTGGCTTTCCTGGCTTCCTTAAAGTCTCAACTGAAAGCCCACCTTTTGTAAAAAACATTTCCCAGTCTTTCTTAATCTTACTGTCTTCTCTCTAAGCCTATCCCCAATTTATCCTGTAAATATCTTGTTTGAACATATTTGTTTGCATGTTGTCTCCTCTGTTACACTAAGCTCTTTGAGAGGAAGGACTTTTTTGGCATTTCTCTTGTATCTCCAGTGCTTAGCACAGTGACTAGCACATAGTAAGCATTTAACAAGGCTAGTTGATGGCCTGAACTCCCCAAGAAAGGATGGAGAATGTGTTGGAGATTGGTATGCTACAGATAAAATAATTTTGATTCTATGCTATCATGGAGAAACTAAAATGTGTAGAATTATTTTGTAGAAATACATCTTCCATGCTAGTGGAAGAAATAATTACTAGTAACACACACACACACACACACACACACACACACACACACACACACACTACTGCCTAGTGTTAATGTATAAGCCCCATCCCGCCTAACACAATGCCTTACGTGTAGCAGGCACTTAATAAAACTTTTGTTCACAAAAATCAAATTCTAGCCATAATAAAAAAAACACTCTTCCCCTCCCCAACTCCTACCAACTCCCAAACACAATAGGTTATCTAGATAACTTGCCCATAAGGAGTCATGTTATCTGATGGTAAACAAATGTTTTGTCAAGAAGTCTCTCTCTTTAGCATTGGTAGAACACATTGGTTTGAATGGGATTTTTAAATATTTCATGAGGAATCCCATTTTACCATGAAGAAACTTATATCTGAGATCATATGTACCAATTTTATTCCTTTACACCAAAACGTTTGCCATGATGTCCTAGACACAGCTTAGAGAGAAAACATAATTGATAACATAAGTGATCTTGCTGTCTTTTTTTATTATACTCATCAATAAAATGAATTTTATTTCAAAGAAATAGATGTAGAAGTCTAGAAAGTAAATATTATTCTTTTATACTATTTGCTTTGTACCTGCTGTCCAATGTAATGATGGTAAGCATTTTTAAAAATCAGTTTTTCTAAATAAAATAAACGCTTTTGGTTTGGAATGTTTATTTGAACCAGCTGTATCCCATTACTTGCCAGTTTCAGTACGTTAATATATTCTTCAGTAGTATCATGTGTAATAAACTATTCTTGCCAGTAAACAAAAATAGTAATAAACTAATAATTAACATAAGAATGGTGAGACTTTTGCATGACTAGAAGGCATAAGTAATGTTACATGTTTCAGCTACCATGTGCATAAGGCATGGCAGATATTTCTGATCTATTTCAACATTATTTAATGAGTATTTAGTCCAACTCTCCCTCCTGGTAAGGTAGAAAGCACATCATCAAAGTTGCAGCATAAAAATATTTTGGTGTTCCTTTATTTACTCATTTTCCCTTAAGTCAGGGAGGAATATCTCCCTACATTGTAAGCAATTTTAGCCACCCTACAAGATCTGACATACTCACACACTGTCCCAAACAACAATCTCTTCAAAAAAAACTGATCAAACTTGGATTGAGAGTGTTGAGAGTGGGGGAGAAAGAGGTAAGGGACAAAGCATATATGATTAATGATTGTATCATTTCCAATCACTTTTAAAGAGGGTATAAGAGAGTTTCTTGATGAACAGCCATGATATCTACTTCTTCAATAAAGCATGAATATGAAACTAGTGAAAGCAGTTTCTTCTCTTTTTATTGTTTTTCTCTCCTAAATACACAAAGGAGGAAATGTTACAAATACAGCGCTTTATTGAGGGTTTGTCTCTTCCTTTTAGACTGATGATAAAAACCATCTTTACCATACTTTTAGAGATTATCATGATGTGGTAGACAGAGATCTACCTTCTGAGGCAAGAAGACTATACATCTCCATGTTTTATGCCTCATTTGATATTAATAATCAGAAGGTAAACAAAGTTGTCTCCCTTGTATATATTAAAAAATTTTGTATGATCTTAAAATGTGGAGAAGAGACTCCTCACAGAACCTGGAAGCCTATGTTTGTCCCTGTTGAGTGAAATGCTTCTCCTTTTTTTTTTTGTAATCCATAACAATAAACAAAGCATAAGCTTGTCTTCTCTGTACTTTAATAAGCAGTTGTGTTACTCTACAGATGTGGTCTGCTGAAGGTCATAATTTGTGAAATTCTCCTTTTTTCCTTTCCATATTTTCAGCAAGTGTGCCCTTGAAGTGTGAACAGGTCATTCTCATAGAGATGAGGAAAGAAGGTAAATGGGTCAGTAGTTATTGATATTCTCATTTTGAAGAGATTGTTGTTTGGGACAGTATGTGAGTATGTCAGAGATACCTCTCTTTGTACTAATAATATCCATGCTTTTTTCCTCTAATTGTTCAGTATTTCTCTCTCTCAGATGTCTAGTCTTTCATTATTAAAAAACTAGGATGTAAGTAAAGTTTGTTTGGCAGCAGCTTCTAGAATTTAGGAAGGTTTTGTTTTGTTTTGAGAATATGCATCTGTCTTGGTTAATTTTTGCCTCCAGGTAATCCAGAGATAAACAGGAGATAGAGAAAAAAATGTATTCTGTTCCTGGCTTCTTTAAGAATCTGTGACGAAATCCACTATAATGATATCATTTCTTTGTAGTTTTGTGATTTATTCTTAATTGAAAAGTAAGAAGATATGACAACTACGGAGAGAAAATACTCAGATCAAGATATTTACTTGAACTACCAAGTCAGAAGCTATCTCTATGTTAGGAAGTCAGAGAGTTTCAAATTTTTTCAATTACAAAAATAACATAAGTACTAGAAAATAATGTATTAAATTCAAAATACAAATCTTCTGTTTGTTCCTAAGATTTGCCTTCCTTGGTTTTCTTCTGGTTTGGGCAAAAGGAAGTTAAAGAGTCATTGTTTGCTCGGATCATTAGTGAAAATCCCAAAAACCTGCCATTTTGCTTTCTTTTTGACTTCCTATCACCCAACTCTGTCACAGTGTCTTCTACATAGAAGTCCATTAATTAATGTTTGCAAAATTATTGAATGTTGACATGAAGTTTCCTGATTTAGTGAATGTACACCTGAGATTACAGACTGGCCCAATAACTATGTAGGGTGCTTTTGGATTGGCAGGGATATTCTATTTCAGAAGATGCCATGCTCTTTAGATACCACCAAGGTACTAGATACAATGACTGGGGCCCTTGACTTTGAGAGTCATGATCTGAGATAAAACTGGACCACTTTACTGGGAGAATAAGTTTCAAAGCTTAGGCTTATTATGTCACAAGTTTGTCATCAGACTCAAATGAGATAATGTACTCAAAGGGCTTTAGAAACATCAAAGCAATATGCTAATGTACTTACCAACTAATTAGGAACTGGACAGTTTCCTTATTCCTACTTCTAATTGTCTCACTTTAATACTGCAAGTAATCCATGGTTTCACAGAAGTGGTTACTCCCTCTAAACAAGACAATTCTCAACAATTCCTTCTCATCCTCTGGGACTCTCTCACGACCATATTCTTCCATAAATATGCTGTAAAGGATTTGTCCCACATAATAAAGACTTTTATGTACTTTCATATGTAAGAAGAGACTCTTCAGAAGTACACTTTTATTCCCAAAAGACTTTGGGACCAGAGAGGTCCTCTTTGTCTTGAGAGAGTGTGCACGGACTGGAGCACAGGTGGGGAGAGAAGGGCACTAAGAGGAAGGAAATGGTTCCTAAACTTGGATTCTGCAATGCTCAACTTTGCCGACATTGGGGTATCTCCTTCTCCTCCAGAAGGGGCTAGACTTTTGACTTGGTAAAGTAATCCATTGCCCACTTTTGGAAGATCATCCCCCTTTTGCACTAGAAAAAGTAGCTTCCAGTGCTAGTTTCTATTAGTTTGTGAGTTACTCACAATTTTCATTTTTGGAGAATTATGGCGTTCAGTGATTTTAAATCAAAAGCAGAC